>CAKALU010032757.1:0-32811 GCA_916700995.1 Hozukius guyotensis | reverse complement strand
CTGCACTCCCCCGTCCTCGGTCCTCTCAACAAGCCCATTGTGCCTGTACGGGTGAGCAACAAAACCTACTGTCAAATGAAGACAAATCTACTCCCTGCAGACATTTAATGGGTGTATTGTTCATGTCATACATGGGTCTTTGATGTTACAATAAAAGAGTTAGTAGGCTATTTATATAAAGCACATTACTATACTTTATTATAACACAGTTATTTGTTGATTTATGCTGATCTGGAATTTTTTTGTAATTTGTATTAGTAATAAACCTTTCTCACAGATGATATTTCTGATTTGTCATAGCAGGTGAATCACAGGTGTAACTAATAACAGTAACAATGGCTCTGCTCCATGTGGGTGCTAGCATACACATCTTAAAGTGTAACTTTGGTATTTTTCAACCTGGATTCTATTTTCCCATATTTTTTAGTCTAACTGACTGATAGGGACAAAAACAAACACTTTTAATGGACGTAACGTTACATTAACACTGCTCACTTGCACTCGCACCTCGTTTTACAGCTGCCAGTTACAGTATTCTCCCTCAATACTGGACGAATTTCCATTAGTCACTTAGACATAAAAACATGGGAAAATAGGGTCCAGGTTGAAAAATACCAAAGCTACACTTTAATGAAATGCAGGCACCGTTAATGACACTTCACCAACATCACATCAACATCACCAGGGCTGCTCTGCTCCTGCTGGAAAAGCACAATGTTGATATATCTGTCTGTCATCCTCACCTATTAATTAAAATCTCCTCATCTTAATTTCAGAACACTGAAAAGTCCAAAGACTGGTACAAGACAATGTTCAAACAGATACACAGAATACCTGGTAAGAGAGAAAAATCATAATTTCTGCTTCTTGTATGTCCGATCAGTTTTGCCAATCATGTTCCTCTGTTGGTGTCCAAGTCCTGTGTGTGTTTCTGTATGTGTTTGTATGTTATGTCACGCTGTGCTCTGTCTCTCCATCACTGTGCTCAGAGGCTATTGAGGAAAACCCTTACCGCCCCACCTACATTTTCCCCGAGAACTATGACATTCAGATGAAATCAAAAGGTATCCGATGGCGGTGACTCCTCTCTCGTTGGCTTTACTGATCTGCAGCCACCCTGGGCCCTTTCAAATACTTTAGCTGTGTTTAATCGTGTGGCAAGTACAAAACCACATACCTTGAAGATGCCCAAAGTATTTGAAAGGCTCTTACCTAATCTTTCCCGACATCTGTTCCATACCATAGAGCCACTATTTCCATAAGTTTTAAACACACTGCGGGTTTCGTGCAGATTTCATGATCTAACTCAGTTGGGACATTTTCAAGATCAGTTTTGGATTTAATAGGCCTTTTTTTATAGACGATATTTTGACATGTCACAGTAGGAAAAGCACATGTACTTGATAAAATGAATGATGCTTTTAGCTGCTTCAGATTCAGGGTCCTGGTATTGTGCATGCTGGCTCACTGGGACACTTTAATAGAACGGAGCCATCCTTAATGTTATTAGTGACACGTGTGCTTTTCCTACTATGACAGTCAAAATGTCCCATATGGTCTGAGTGGTACAAAATCTCAATCTGTGATTTAAACAAAAGGCTAGCTCCACTACTCAGCACATGAGATTATACATACACTCTTTAACTAATTTGAGTTAGACTGTAGATTCTACATTTGACACACACAAAAAGTGTCACACGTATTAAAGGGGCAGTCCACCAATTTTACACATGAAGGTCAGTTTACTTGTACAGTAGTAGTAACCCTAATGATGTTATTGGGGTCTCAGAGACCTACAATTTCTAAAGAAACTCTACATTAGAAACTGGGGGGAGAGACCAGACCGGCATCGCCAAGGCTACGCTTTCTTTTGGGGGATAGAAAACAGAAGATCCTCTAGATGTCAATGCAATTTGACGTGACTGGGATGATAGTTTTGACAAGTCTGTATGCATTTGTTTCTCGTTAAACAAACATTTGTTTTAGAGACATGACTAATAATTATTTTGCGACCTAAATAAATTAAGGTTGATCGCTGTCATGCCCCTTCAGTGTTCCCCCGTCCAAGTTGAGGAATGACCCAACACAGTGGCCGAACATTGCTTATCCGGACATCTATAACGCTACATATTTGATTGAATCACCAGGTATCGTGAGGCTTAGTGTTGTCTGTAAATAATCAACCTGTGAATAGCCACTGTCTGATCCTTAGGCTGAGATTTATTCGGAGATGACAGTCTGATGCTGCTATGCTGTATGTCTATACTGCAGCAGCCTCCCATTCAAGCTAGTTAAGCTAACTTATCCATCTGTAGTAACTGTCACAACATACTTTAACGTTTTACTACACCGACAGTGAATATTCTCGTATCTCGCGTTTCTCAAATCTCAGCGTGAAAGCATCGGTTAACCCGCTACACAACAGCTTTTCGTAATTTTCCTGTTTCTCTCCATATATGACAGCACGTTTCTTTCCCCCAAAAGGGGGCGCGGCCTTGGCGATGCCGTGATGCCGTTCTGGTCTATGACATTTAAAAAGAGTTGCATTATGGGAAATGTAGTAGCCAGTGTTTTTGGAGCCGATACTAGGGACATCATCAATTTTTATCCTTTTTTTTTTTTTTAAATCTATCTCTTGCAAGTCCCCCAATTTTATGGATGTGCTATTCTAAATTGCTGGAGTACCCCTTTAATGTTTTGCTATGCTTTTGAAAGTAAAGTTTGGGTATATACTGTACCTTCTAATTAATGTTGTCACAAAAAACAAAATGGATTGTGCCTTTAAAATCTTAATTTAAACATGGTTAGCTGGTTGATGCACGAAGCCTTGTGGTGTCATTTTACTTTCACTTAACAAAGTGTAACAATTACTCATTGCTTTTCTCTTTTTTCTGTTAACATCTAATATTAAAAGCATCAGACAGTTTCAAATATTTCATTATTCATGGACATCATCATCATCATACAGTTGTAGTGTACTGTTGTGGCCACTAGATGCTGCTGCAGTCCTGCACTGAGGCTGTGGACTGCACAACCTTCAGCCTGTGTACAGTTCCTAACAGGCTTCACCAATCAATGTTTTGTAGATGCTTCAGGTTAAGTTTCGGTTCCTGGTTTTAGTTCTGTCAACTCTAGAGAACGAGACAAGATCTGTATGCAGAGAAGAAGCTGCCTGAATTTTCCTCTTTAGTTGCACCATGTACATAATGTAGGTTTCTCAGTCTCAGCTTGACATGATTTCGTCCATGTGTGGTTGTGACTGATATTATTCTGTGAATGTTATCTCATATAAAATATATCACTTATACAGACAGAGGTAATTCTGAACCTTTTTGCTTTACAGTGCATTACTTATTCAGAGCCTTGATGCTCATCGATGCTTGGATCCCGTTTTAGCTCAGTAATGCTTCCTGTAAAGTGCTTTGATTTGACACACTTTGATTGTGTTTGGTGAACCTGTAATGTTCGGCCTAATGGAAGGTGTGAGGCGGGGGGGGAAAACACAGGAAAAGAGTCTTTTTAATGCCATATGAATTATTTAGTTTTGTGCTATAGTCATGACTTTTCAAGTAATAAGTTGTAATAAATGATTTCTGGTTGTTGTCTGCCCCTCTTTCAGACGACTGTCCCACTCCCTTTGGTTACTTGGAAGATGGTGAGTTTTGTAATTTACTTTCATTAAAGTACAAAACTATATTTTATCCGTATTTATTGAGATTCAGTCCAAGATAACACTGCAGCATACATGATTTACACAACATTACAGTTGATGCATTAAGGCAGTCGAATGTCATGCTGTTGATGTCTGTTGATATTAATGTGCCTGTTTTCAGTGAGAGCAGTCCCACGCTCAAAAAGTGACGCCGAGGTCGATTCGAGAGGCCGGTCGATGCCAGTGCCAACGCGGTCCTCTTCCCTCAAACCGTCTGCCAAAAGGTCAGCGTCCTCCATCTGCTCCAACCCTCCTTATGACATTCACTTTGATATTTAACACAAAAGCAGAGCACTGTTCGTGTTTGTTAGTGAAGAAAGGAGCTGTTTACGACTCAGAATACTTCAAACGTTTGAGATGTAAAAATTATATAACTCACCATAAATATAATTCTGAGTTGAGAAATCCTATTTATGCCTGTTTCTTAATGTTCCCGTGATATAAAAACCATGGCTGTAACGGTAGATCAGTGTACATAATGTGCATGTTCTCACAGTGTGACGTTAAAGTCGCTTCCAGAAAAAAACTGTCTTGTGATGAACAGTTTGTATTGGTCTTTATTTACACGCAGTGCTAGTAAGCGTGACTAAACAAGGCTGTGCACAGCAGGGCAAAAAAAGCAATTTCTTCCTCCTGACTTTGCAAATCTGATGTTGTTTTGTTCCCAGTGGCTTCCACTATGTCCCCCCAGTTTGTACTGGAGGTAGGATTAGTCTCACCCCTCCTCACACACACACACACATGTCAGCACTGACATAAGATGATCTGCTCTCAGAGAAATGAGTGATGGAGTGATGAAGGAGGACAGGTGATGGAGGATAAACTGTTGCCCATTAGAGCTGCAGATGACATGTCGAGGACTGACCTTCCTCTGCATGAAGGGGGGGCATTGCTAAACACGTCTTTGTCCATTTTTGAAAAATGCTGCTCGATATTCTTGACGCCCAGAAGGAATTTCACAAAGTGTTTTTTGTGTAGTGAGAATAGCTGAAATATTTGGTATTTCTTATTTAAGAGTCTTATTTCTGTCCTTTCTATGAGTAGTAATTTTAGCATTGGTTGTCTATTACAGTAAGAGATTCTCCCAGGAAAAGATGCGCTCTGTTTTTCGTCACTGGGTCCAATCTTGTTTACCTTATCGAATTACCGATGTGGCTCAACCGTGAATTGGATTTTCTGTCACATCATCATTAGAGGGAGAGAGGGACAGGAGGAGAGAGAGAGAGAGTAGGGATAATGAGGGCGGACGTTATGATTGTATTTAAAAAAAATCATCTCAGCCTATGCTGGTTGCCATGGAGACTACTTGATAAGGATTGGCTCTCTTCCATCCCACACCCCACCCCTCCCTGACACCCGCCTCTCCACAGGAACGAGTGGGAGCCCCCGGATAAAAAGGTAGACACCAGGAAGTACCGCGCCGAGCCCAAGAGCATCTTTGAGTACGAGCCGGGCAAATCGTCGGTGCTGAAGCTGGATAGAACGGTATGCTAGCCGCCTGCCTGTCTGCCTCTCTCTCCCTCTCTCCCTCTGTCTTTTCCTTTCTGTGTGCATGTCGTGTAAGCTGTCCCCCACTCTCCCTCTCCACCCACCATGCACACCCCCACCCACCACCTCTGTATCTAAGCTCCCGGGTGGCAGCTTCACTAACAGCTCGGACGGCGTTGTATGTGTAGCCTGAATCGCCATGTGCACCACATTCCTGAAGGGTGTCCTGTTGCGGTGACAGATGATCCTGCTTGGGCGGCAGGGGAGGATCACTTACAAGGATAGCCATTGTCTTCCCGTCTTCAATTTAAGGTTATTGGGCCGAATCAGCGCAGACACAATACATGGATCCTGTGTGTGTTTTCTTGAGGGGAAGTGTAACGCTCTCTTCCCTACTTTCATCTCTAGCTGTGGCAGTTTGTGCTCAATCAAACGGCGCAGCATTATTTGGTGTCCTTGAGGGCTGTTTTTTGAGGATGAGCTTTGTTACATATAACAGATAATTGTCAGCTGCTCTCTAGATCTACTGTGCGATATTTACCAAAGGAGAATACATATTGCATTTAATATTTCTCAGGTCTCCCTCTTACATAATAGAGGACATGGAGGTGATCAGCACTGTGATTAAGTTGATTATGTCATTATTGCTTGTCTGATGCTCCATTACATCAAGCTAGTAGATGTCGTTAGACAGGATCTGGCCCGATCCCAGTGGCAACAAACACACTCATTAGAGAGAGTTCGCTCCAGTTCATCCACTGTGAAATAATAGACTCTGTTGTTTTTCAATCACAACCTCAGTGTTCTTGTCGCGTTAGCTGCTCATTTTCTATGTCAGGTCTATTCATTTTACTCTCTGGTGCTTAAAGTTGTGTTGGCACTGACTTACTTTAGACCTTATACATAATATATAAATTTGAATGATTATATTACATCTCCAAAAAGTGCATGTATTGTTGGTCGTCGTCGGTGTGTGTCTGTTGATTCGATAGAATAAAATGAAAACAATAGATATGTTATTCACTTTGAATAACAGCACTTGTGGGGTAAAAGAGATGTTTTTTCCAGTCTATTTTGATGCAATACCCCCATGCTCATATGTACATTGAAATAGTTTTTGGTGGCTGAAAATCTACTTCCGGTCCATACTGGTCAAGTCAATTGCATTGAAAGAGTTCAAAAGTTCAACTGAGGCTAATATGAAGCTTCAGCAGTCAAAACAAATGAGTAACTACCAAAATTAAAGTATTTTATAGTATTAAATTCCTTCTTTGTATTTAATTGGACAGTGTTTCCTTGCTGAACTGCAGTGAAAGGATAATAACATTATATATATTAGGGCTGTGCATTAGCAATAGTCTGGCTATAGGCTACATATCATGATACAGGGTTACCATCCAATATATTGCGATTCTGTAAGTAAGGCGATATATTGCTTTTTTTTTTTTTTAAATGAAATTACAGAAGACTGTCATAGTATAAAGAACACGCCACCATATGTATAAAATCTGAGGAAAAAAGTTTACTTTATGCAATCAGAACAGTAGGATCTGCATTTGCATTTATCACAGTCCCTCCAACATCATAGCATTCATCATCATTACTTTTTGTGCAATCTGTCTGCGACGAATCTTTGCATGTAAGCTATTAATTAAAAATCGATCACAAAACATAATATCACAATACTCATATCGATATTTTCTTACACCCCTAATGCGTAGGAGAAACAATTACAGTGACTTGTAATTTTTATTATGTACATATGTGTATTTAAGTATTATATTCAAGGAATAGGTTGACACTTTGCTCACTGTATTTGCTTTGTTGTTAATAGTTAGATGAGTAGATTGATACCACTCTCCCATTTGTCCATTAAATATATAGCTAGAGCCAGCAGCTGCTTAGCTTAGCTTAGCATAAAGACTGTGTCAATTTAAGGGCGCTTTCACAAGCCAACATTTAGCCTGTTTTAATTGAACTCGGGTGCAGTTTGTTTGAGCAGTTGTGAACACAGTAATCATGCTCTGGTGTGGACCAAAACAACCGGTCTTGCGAGAAACCGGTCTCGCCTGTGCGGGCATTTGTTGAGACACAGGAAAACGACAGGTCAACATGAGTGTTAGAGGACTGACGTGATGTTTGCTTGACATCTGGGCCGAAGAGAACATACAGAATATGATAAATAAAATCCACAAAAATGGTGACGTTTCTAAAGTCATTGGAGATAAACTGGAGAAGGGATTCGTGCACACAGTAGATCAGTGCCGAGTCAAAGTGAAAACACATTGACAGCAATATACCAAAGTCTGTGATTCCCTGCATAGAAGTGGCAGCTCTCGAGACAAAAAAAAAAATTCGCTCAGGAACTTCATTTTTTTATTTGGTCCGCTTTAATTTGTGCACTGTGAAAACAAACCAGACTAAATAGAAAATGAACCAGAAGTATCAATTTCACTCTGATTCGGACTAGCCAAACGGACAATGGCTTGCAAAAGCACCCTAAAGCTTAATAATTGTGTTACTGTTGGAGGTGTTTCTTAGCTAAAGTAAGCTAATTGGCCACTGACTGTAGCTTCATATTTATGAAACAGACATCACAGTGGTGTCAATCTTCTCGTCTTTCTCTCTGCAAGAAAGAAAATAAGCTTTGCCAAAGTATCAAACTGTTCCTTTAAGGTAGACTTGAAAAACGCGAACCCATCCTTTAATTTACTAGTCATAAAGAAGTCAGTAGGTACCTTCTCCAATGACAACACCTACAGTATAGCTGATAATTTATGGTGTTGGGTACAAACACGGGCTCAATCCCCAATATCTCATTACCTTGGTGTGTGTATATTCTGTGCTGTCTGAACTGTCTTCTCTTTGTCTTTCTCCTCCTCTTCTCGTTGCCATGCCCTCTGTAGACTCAGGATGTAAATCCAGAAGATGTAGATATAGAGAATGA
This sequence comes from Hozukius guyotensis, assembly GCA_916700995.1. Taxonomy (NCBI): domain Eukaryota; kingdom Metazoa; phylum Chordata; class Actinopteri; order Perciformes; family Sebastidae; genus Hozukius; species Hozukius guyotensis. The sequence continues at coordinate 24,664 of CAKALU010032757.1, read as the reverse complement.
GCCTTGGTATAGATTCTTTTCAGAGATGGAGTTTGACAAATCGGTAAGTGGTCGCTGTCTTTAAAGTGACAGTATATTGTACTTTATTGCATGTGATAACATCCATGTTCAAGTAATGCCTAAACAAACTGTGTCTGTCTATAATGACTACTCCGGTTTCTACTCCCACTTTCACTCGCGATATTGTACTGAATAATTGTTTAATTTATCCGGCACATAAAAAGTTATGTGACAGCATGTGTACGAGGAAAATGTGTTTCCTCTTGAACTAAATTTACTACCATGAGTCCCATCAACATGGCTTAATGAGACCAACTACTGATCAGCGTTTATGCATCCCTATTTCTTCATCGTATACTCTTTGTTTACTTTAAATGTTTACTGTTTTTGGACGTATATCAGCAATCATATCTGCAGCAAACGCTTAATATAGCTACTGTCATTCCTCATCATCACCTCATGCAATTTAAAAGGATTTCATCCCCTGTAGTGTCTAAAATAGTAAACTGAGATCTATTTTTGCCCTCTTCAAAAGTGTCTCTCAGCAATTTATTTGTATCTGTGTGATGCTGAGTGAGCACAATCAGCTCAGACAACTGAAAACTGTCTGACCACTAGCTGTGGCTTTTGCCCTGTGCAATTTAGATAGTTAATATTTAATAAGGCTGATTATTGATTAGGGTTTGTATACTGTAGTAATAGCACAGGTGCCCATGATAAAGGGTCAATTAAATTATCACAGGGATGTTGTGAGTTTATCACCATCCTATTTTCTTTACAACAGGCGATCTCTTGCCAGCCGTGGCAGCATCCCTGTTCTGTTCTTCCATGTCAACACCCGAGAGGCCGACCTTGTTGTGCTCATTTTGATGTGCCAACTAGGTGAGGACTGAGCTGGATGATTCATCCAGACGTCACTCTCCACCTGGAGAGGCTGCGGTCCTCACCAGCATCAGGCTCCAGGATGATCCCAGGCCCTTGAAATAATAATTGCTGCCCGTCTGCTATCTGGCATATTTACCAAAAATACCCAAACGGGTGCAGGCATGTTAAAGCAGTATACAGTGTCATGACAAATCCATGCCTCGGGCCTTAGCTGGCACCAGACAAGCGTGGCACTGTCCGCCCACAAACAGATGTTGGTTGTGCTCGCTCTCTGTCAGTCAGAGCCACGCCGCCGCCACACCCTGGATCATATGAGGTGGCACCACTGACTACGACATGAGGTCATGTCCTAGCATCAGCCAGACGCTGGGGCAGGGTCTCCCGTTCCAGGTTAGGGTATATGCGGAGGAGGTTTAGCGGTGGAGGCGGCCGACTCTGTCTCATGGCAGCCTGGATGTTTGCCAGATGATCTGGGCTCGATGACCGGCTCCTGTTTAATGTCAAAGTCACTTCTAAAGCTGCACCTGGTATGCGCAGTATTTGACCTTAAGGCCCAGCCAGACACTGTGGCTCATTGGAGTGTGATTGACATATCAGTACTCGCTCGGTATTACCGGAGGAGAGATATGGTTGGAAGTCTGCAAAAAAACACAATGCTCATGGCTCTGGTCCAGTCAGGTGTTGTTCTTATTAATAACCTTCAAAGTGCTGTGAGAACCACTTCTACTAATGAAGTACAATGGAAACCTCTCAGAGTGATCACTTCTGTCCTGGTCAAATTGAGCACTATAAACGGATGATTATTATAACTAAATTATTTTTCTTTATTTTTCATGCAGATCATCATGTAACTGACATTTGTATGTTTATTACATGAATATAAAGTGATGAAACGGACAGCCTCATTATTTACTGAATTTTACTGACTTTCAAAATACAGTACAGCTGTTTAAAACACATTTCAATTAACAGTAATAACTGTACAAATTAAATTACTGTAGCCTACTGTGAATAATTCAAATACACTATAATACAGTACAGTACTGTATAGAAAATACAGCTTACTGTACTTCAAATTATAATCAGGCTATAGCCTAAAACAGTATAGTGCTGTTTACAAATACAGTAACGTCAGCCAGGCCTGAAAATAAACTGGTAGCGGAGTTTGAAAACTTATTCATAAAATACAGTATAGTGGAAGGAAAATTTAAAATAAATAGACTTACCGTAGTTTAAAAGTTTCCATATGTTGTATGAAAAGACCCAAAATGAACACCGTAAGGGGACTACTTCATTACTATAAGCAAATTATTTAAACAGCATTTGTATAGGAATGATTCTGTCCCAAGCTTTTTGATCACTATAAGCGGTTGATCACTGTAATTGTGATCACTATAAGCGGTTTCCACTGTAGTATTATGAGAAGGGGAAACTTCTTGACAGTATTAAAAGATCATCTGGTTCCTCTGATCCACATCTGTATAACAGTCTTCTTGTGGTTTCACACCGCTAATTAGCCAGTTGTCAACTAAATACCTCTAAAGAGCAGGCTTAGTGAAAGTAATACATTAGATAATCCTAAAAGATGGCACTATTTCCTCTTCTTCTTTATCCCGTCCTGTCAAATCATCAGTACTCGTCCACCAGTGGCCACTCCTAGTCACCTGATAGCCACCGAGTAAGTCAAGTCAAGTCAAATTTAATTTGTATAGCACATTTAAAAACAACTGCTCTTGACCAAAGTGATGAACAGGCTGGAAATACAAATGAATACAAAGCAAACAACAATAAGAACAAAGGAAAACAATAAACAAAATGTGCCCATAATAGTAGCTAATAGTAGCTTCAGCAGGGATTTAAATGATTCTGTAGTCTGAGCTGTTTTAATATGAAAAGGTCAGCTGTTCCACAGATTAGGGGCGGCCACCGCAAAGGCTCGGTCGGCGCTGTTTTTGTGTCTAGTTCTGGGGACATCTAGGAGCATCTGATTGGTCGACCACAGTGCTCTAGCTGGAGTATGAAGATGCAAGAGTTCTGCTAGATAAGGTGGCCAAAACTGGTAATAAGTGATCACGTTTTCTTTTTCCAGTCACAAGATGAGAAGCTGCATTTTGTACAAACTGCAAATGGCGAAGAGACGTAGAGAGAGGTAGAGTCAGAGTGACACCTGTGTTTAATTACAGTAATGGTCCTCTTGATTAATATTAACACGTTCTGGGTTCAAGAGGAGTCTGAAAACAAACCCAGTGACAGTTACAGTCAAACATAGGCTCATCGATATACATGGCTAGCTGCGGCAGGAATTCCACACATAACTATGGTCAGGAAGAGCGTTTTGGCCCCCTACGACCGACAGAGTGACTCCATCTGTCGAGCATATGCTGACGAGGGGGCTGCTGCCACACTGTCTCAGCGCTGAGTTACATATACCCCCACGCCGCCACCTGACATATTCTAAAGGAGGCAACGCCGTAAGCCCGCCAGCTCATTGTGCTTTCATATTTAACCTCTGTTACACACTTAGCCTTTACCTTTAAGCATTTAGCGGAGATGAGACGAGGGGCGCTCATGGCTATAACAGGCCCTTCACACTGGGGGAGCTGTTTGTTTTCATGAGGACATATCAACACAAATAAGGTGCTGGAAAGAATGAGATTCATGTTACCATGACCTACTCATGATTGCTATTTTGAATATGAAAGCGGCTCTGAGTAGCCGGGGACACCTGTTAGGAAACATGCACATGAAATTCTGCAGAAACGCAGTCATCGGTGTTCCACTGACTCACCGAGGCCATCATTCATGTCCATATACAGCTTCAGTCACACTCTTACTGCTTTGAGCAAGTAGTTTCATCCTCTTTGTCGGTGATTCTCAACGTGGGGTCCGGGGAACCCCAGGGGTCCGTGGCATTCTGTCAGGGGGTCCGCGAAATAATGTGCTATAAATGATGAAATTGTGCTGTATCATTGAAAAGTCCAAATCGACAGATGTTACGTTAGCTTTGGGCCAATAGAAACTCTGATGTGATTAATAATCGGTGTTACGATAATGAGGGGGTCCTTGAAAAAAAATTTCTACCCTGTAAGAGGTCCCTGCCCCAAAACCTTTGAGAACCCCTGCTCTATGTGTGTGTTTATCTGATGAGTCAGAGCAGTTTTAGCATCTCTCTTTTGCCCCTTTAATTCATAAGCTGGATAAAAAAAGTGTCTGAGTAATGTGATGTTAAGTGAAATCAGTGTAGGATTAGTTTCGAACTGAACAATTTTACCCTTTTATGTAAAGAAAAGTTCACATAAAGTGACACTAATCAGGCGTCTTGTAAATAACCAGATTAAGATTCCATTCCTTTACCCCAGATAAGCCTTCATGCTTGTTTCCTGTTTACTTTCCACTGATGCTGTGTGTGTATAAGCCCAATTACCCAGGGGTGCAAGAGGACACTATCTTCTCCCCCTGATATCAGATTTGAGGCGGAGCGAGGAAGAGCTGCAGATTATTCAATGACACTGGCGTGTTCCCCCGAGTCGACATGGAACATTTGGCTTTATAAATAGATGAGACTATAGACCTGCCAGCCTGATGTTCTGTTCTTATAAAGATAGGCATTTATTCTGAAAGGTTATAAATGATCATCCTGCCCTGGCAACTAAGTGCAAAGGCATGTTGTGGCAAGTGTCGCTGTTGAGAATGCTCCTTGTCTGGTCATCACCGTCGGTGTGTGTGGAAGCGGAGACTTGGCTGCGCCGTGGGGAAGTGGATGTGGTATTAACAGCAGGGCCAGGCTGGCTGGGATGGGGATTGTGCAATCGTATTTGCAAACAACACTTGCGCTCTTATTCATAGTGCCCGTGTCACTTCTGTTATTTTTACCTGCTGTGACGTCCGAAAAGAGGAAAGCAACAGAAACAGTGGGCTAAAATTAGTTGGCTCTAAACCATTCAAAATGCTAGTGGGTGCTACCACACTGATAATATCTGCCTCTAAATACCCTCTACTTTTTACTCTTGTAGTCCTTTAAACATTATTCACTCACTCTGTGCTCTCACTTTATCTTTTTCTGCCTTTATGTTTGTGTTCTTTGTCTTTATAACAGTGTTATAATGATCTGTTTCAACGATGTTTTATTGTCATTTACTTTGTCAGTGTGTGTGTGTGTGTGTGTGTGTGTGTGTATGCGTGTGTGTGTGTGTGTGTGTGTGTGTAATTCGGCCTGCTCGCACCACCAGCTGGTTAATTGTCCCCCGGTCTGGTCCAGTGGTAATGAGAGTGACTCAATACCAGACAAAAGAGACGGCTTCACTGGGAGACAGCAGCTCATTGGTTGGGTCTATGACAGCCCCCTCCCCGCATGGGCGCCCCCTGTCCCATGCACGCCCACCCGCTCACCGCCCCCCTCCCATCCCACACACCCCCCCCCCTTCCACTCTCCTCACTGCCGCTTGTTTTCTCCCAACTTGCATGCAGGCCAAAACACACGCTTACTCCTCCATGCCAAGCCCAGTCCAGAGAAGCTAAGAACCCCGGCTGCTCGAGACAAAAACCCAGACCAGCCAGTGAACGCCAGCGAGGAAAAGAAGAGAGAATCTGAGCGTAGCTAATGCTCCTGCCTCTGTTCTAGCTGGAGGAGACCTTCCTGTGGATCTATCAATGACTTCTTTGTTTGGTTTGTTGCAGAGTGCCCCCTCTTTCAGCCCCCTGGAAACAGCCTCCGACCTGCAGCAGTAGTAAGTCCATGCCTCCTTCTTATTCCAGCACTTGTGCTTTTCAATCTTGCTTCCTCCTTCCAGCATGTTGATGATTATTTAGGGCATGTTATTGGGATAAATGTCAGTGAGAGATTTCTCCACCCTGTAGAGCTCGCCCACCCTCAGCGGGGGGACTCCTGCTTCCTGAGGAGATCCTGTTAATAAGGCAAAAAGCTACCAGAACAGTGTGTCCTCTGTCCGTATTTCATGGTGTTTTTTTAGGGGGGGTGGGTGGTTGTAGTGTGGAGACATGGCTGCTATGTGGTGATTTATTTAAAGACAGCAACCTGGATGTCACTGGGATAGAGGGAACTCGACCAGCTGCTGCATAACTTAAAAACCGTTATCTTCTTCTGAATGGGTGTGTGTACAGAACTGAGAGCGGCTACTGGATTATGAAAGAGGATGCTAGCTGTCACTGAAACAAAGCTTACCGAGCCCTTGATCTTTCTTGTTTTTGTCCGCTGAGATTGACATCTTCTATTTCTGTTTGTGTAATAAAATGTAAAGAATTTAGGACTGAGCTTAGGACTGGCTGTCTCGCGCAACAGTCCAGGGAAAATAAACTTCCTCCCTCCATTTCTGCTAAGAACTTTTCCATCTGCTACAACCATTATGTCATCGTGGCCAAGTGTTTGAAAAGAGTTTCCCGATCCAACTTTTTAATCCATTGATTTGTTGTTAATTTAGAAAGTAAGAGGGTCCTGATGAAGGGGTGGTGGAAGTTCACTCACCCAAAACTTTTCAAAGGAAACCTCAAGTCATAAACTGACTTCCCTCAAAGGCACATATGTTGAGGGCAGGATGTTTCTCTTCTCTGGGGTCTGTTTGGAATCAGAGACATTTTGAAGAGCGTTCTTGTAAAGATATCATTTGGTTGTAAAATGCAAAACCATATGGTCCAGTGTAGCATCATTAGTTGTCTTTTCAGACCTCAGTTAGACACCCACTGTGTGTACATGCATGATATGGAAGATTGATATAAATTCAATCATTTGTATGGCCTCACAATAAGAGCTGCCATTGGTGCAGTAGTAGATGCTCAGTAACTGTTATTTAAAGGAGCTCCTCATCATTCCAGGGAAATAGATAAACATTACAGTTAACCTGTCACAGGTTCTCTCTCAGGCAGCGTACTGACTGTTGATTTAACCAGAACCGTCCCAAGAGATCATATTAAACCTCACATGGCTCCTGTCCTGCAGATTTCCTGTATAACATTTATGTGAATTCTTGTGAGTAACCTAGAACCAACATGATTTTTAACGGCTCTCTGCAGTCAGCAGTGCACACAGCAATGAAAGAGCTTTTTGTGTCGAGGCAGTGAACAAGGAGAGTAATGTATCCATACATTTGTGCAAGCTTGTAAAACTCTGACTTGGCAACTCTGCAGATGTAATTTTGGAAAATACGCTCCTCTTTTTCCCTAACACTGGTGAAAAGGGTTTGTATGTTTTTTTTTTATTTCACCTAGATGACACTGTGTATGTGTTTGTCTGCACAAATAGAGGAGCAGCGTGAGTAACACGTGAGCGGCATGTGAAGGAGAGTAAAAACCTGACAGTTGTACAGGTGCATGGCAGGAGCCGATGCACCATGTGGGAATGTTCAGGGAATATTTATAGAAATGTGTCCTGTTGGCCTCTCTGGAATGCCGAGATATGTGTGGTAGCTAACTAAAGGCTTCTCTCAACATCAGCCTCCAAACTTCTGCACTTTCTTTCCCGAGTTTTTCTGTTTCTGATTATTTTGTCTCCCACAAGTCTGCACAGACAGGAATTACCTCAAGATATACTAAATAAGAACCATATGACGGCTCATTACCCAACTTGCGTGCCTTTGGTTATCATAAAAAACACAACTCCTCTGAATGTGACTGTGTTTAATTAGCTTTCCTCTCTCCTCCGTCTAGCTCCTCGAGCAAGTCTGGACACAGCGAGGTGGAGAAGGACGGAGGATCATCGGAGAGCGAGCCCGGGGCTCTAGAATGCGACCGCCATGTTTACAAGAGTGTCCTGGAGGGCGGCGACATTCCCTTACAAGGTCTACGGGCCCTAAACAAGCGCCAAGCCAGCTCCTCCTCCTCTAAAGGTAGGATAACAGCCACGTTATATGTGTGGCAGGTGTGTGTATGTTTATGGATGTGGATGTGGGGGCTACTAGACAGGACAGCAGGCCATTAAAGGCCTTTCCTGCTGAGACAGAACCAATGAGTTACAGACGGGATGTTCAAAGTGTCAGACAGGGATACATGTGTTTCCGTTTACCTTTCTGTTGGAATCCACACAGTTTTCTTTTGCTCCCAGACCTCACAGCATCGGCCAATCACCTCGCAGCATTCATTCCCCCCCAGCAGCTTTTGATTTATTATTGATGCCATGGATGTTTTCATCACTGGCCATCTGCTTTGGAAAACTCATACGGAGGGAGTGAGGTTGTCTCGCTAAGTCGATGGAAGCTAACCTTGGAGAGTTGCTCCAGTTGTGAACCGCCAGTCGCTAGGCAGGCTTAGGGCAAGACTCCAGAGCGTTCCAGCGCCAGGGAGCGGAGGGCCAGAGAGGGGATGGATGAGGAGGGACGAGGGAGATAAACAGACAGGGGTGAGATAAACAGGAGGGACACAGAGGGCGGGTAGGCGTGAGGAAGTCAGCTGTCAGTGTGAGGTCAGGGGCTGGAATGCCTGCGCACATGGAGAGAAACGCCGGGGGAGGAGACGAGATGTAAGGAAGAGAAAGGAAGGGACAGTGTGACCCCAAACATTTCATTACATCTGCAACAGATGCCACTTTAGAAACTCTCCTCTCACAGTTAAAGTTTTGCACATGTCCACAATAGTAACTAATATATTGACTCTTGGAACAAACATTGTTTTAGCTTTTACCCAGTTGAGTCGTGGGCCCATGCAGTAAATGGCATTTTAGTCAACTGACTAGCTCCTTCAGTAGCCTCCTGCCCAAAGACATAAAACAAAGTGTTAGAAAACAAACACTTCATTATGTGTTTCTGTCTTGTGCTCATGAAACAAGTAAATATCTGTATTAATCTTCTAAGAGCTGAGCGTCCTTGAGGGCTTTTCAGCAGCCAGGACTCTTTACTTGCCACATCCCGTGGACAGAATATCTAGTTTATTTCCTCAGCGTGTTTTTCCTGGTAGATATGAATGTGACAGATGGGTCACTCATGCTACACAAGTGTCTCTCAGCACGTGAAAGTGTTGCGTCACTTCCAGGTTGCATCTGTAGTGTTATCACAAGCGTACTGTAGCCAGGAACTGACGCCAGTATTTCTCAGAGGTCTTTGACAGTCACTTATCTCTGGGCAGGTTGTTTTTTATTTACAGCCGTGTAGGGGGGCAGTGTATTAACACGGGTGCCATAGGGTGTTTATCACCGCAGCCGCCTGTCTGATTGCTAAAAGTAGACGAGGAATATATTGTATGTGGGAGGTTAAAGCGGGACAGACAGCAGTCATGTGGGAGAAAAATGAATGAATGCAAAATAGGTAACAGGAAAGACTTACTTTTTTTTTTAATCTTTTTGTTTTTGATACTGCAGTCAGTGTTAAGAATTCCTTTATGACCTCCAACATCACATAACATTTCATGACATATTGCTGTTTTAATACTTTATGTTCCACTTGTTATGTTTCTGTTACAGTGATATTTATAATGCAATAATCTGTTAGACAGTAAATTTCCCCTTGTTCCATTTTTACAAAGCATTATTCTTCACATGCTGTCAGTATAACAGTCATCTATTACTTGATGCACAATGCATCAAGTCTGCTTCTCATCTACTTTTAATGGAACTTGGTCTTTACTTTAGAAATGTGCCTGACTCTGTTTTAGTGTGTGTGAACCTGTGACCATTGTAATCTAATATGTTGTTTATTCTGTTGTCCTGCATGCTTGCCAGTGGATTATAAAGGTGGGAATGGCTATATAATTTCACCCTGCTCCTCTGTAAATAGTCGATCGGTTCTTGCCAGTAATGCAATAGGTAACCAGTGTAAGAGTATGAAGCCTCTATCTGCTGCCAAAGCCTGCATACCCCAAATCCTGCCCTCTAAGTTCAAACCCAAGCTGCTGCCGCCCAGTGGCGACAGTCAGGAGAGCAGGACTCACGCTGTCAGGCACCCAAAGGCCCACAGCTGTGAGGATCTGTATACGGGGCCGTGTGACACAGACTTTGCTGGAGCAGAGGAAAGGGAGAGTGGGCAACATTCAGACTCCAGCTGTGGCACCGAGTGTGCGGACGGCCTCAGGAATGCTTCCCCTGCAATTAGGAGGAGCGCATCGGACTTTTCCAGCCTGTACAGGAGCATGCATCACATCCAGCGGCCCAACTCGGCCGGCTGCAGCCCCCACGGCAGCGTCCGCAGCCTGACCTCCCTTTTTGAGAAGTCAAAGGCCGACGGGGGCGAGAGGTCAGAGGCGGGTAACATTCCACGGGACGCCGTGTCGTCACGGGTCAGCGAGTTTGAAATGATCATACAGCGGTCCAGCCCGGCGCCCAGCCGCTCCTCCTCCCTGCCCACCCTGCACTCCGGCCACAGCCACAGCCCCGGCCACAGCCCCGCCCACCTCTACATGGCGTCTGCAGTGTCAGCGGAGTCCCTTTTGGTAGCTGACGCCACCCAGATTGATGCCTGCTCCCCGGTGGAGGCAGAGGGCAGGAGCTGTGGAGAGGAGGCCTCATCAGCGGGCAGTTTGACTGTGGAGGAGGCTGCTTCACCCTCAGAGGACAGACACCATGTTAGGACTGAGTCCCCCACTAACACCGAGGCCGAGGTCGAGCGGATCTTCAGTAAAAGTACCCCAGAACTGATCCACCAACATGACGGTGGATCAAAGAGCCCCTCAGTACTGCTTACAGCATCCCCTCCACAACACAACCATCTCCACCACCACCACCACCTCCTGCACCATCTGAACCACCAACTCCTCCTCAAACCCAGCAAATGCAAAGGCTCTTGCCCGGCCTCCTACACCCGCTTCACCACCATCCTCAGGCACGAGAGGCAGCAGGCCACCACCCAACAGGAGAGGCCGCCATCTCTGGAGAAGAAGACCACGCTGCCTGGGAACCTCTTCCTCATGGGCCCCACTCCCTTCAGGTTACGAAAGAACCTGCAGTCCCACCAAACTCGGAGGAGCATGCTCGCCACCAAGGTGACAGTGGACACCCAGAGGCTCAGCACTTTGTCTCCTGAGCCCAGACCTCTGATCCCTCAGCGCCTGTCCTCCCTGGAGGTCCTGGAGAGGCTGAGTAACGGGGAGGGAAGCACCACCGACCACCTGAGTAACGGGCAGGGCTTGGACGCCAACGGGAACCTTCTGCAGCCGCTGGCAGCTCACCGCAGAGGTGGCTATCTCCATCCCTTCACCACTGTCACCCTCCTTTCTCCTCCCTCTGTGGTCACTCATTTATCTCGACTTTCTCTCTTCACCTTGTGTCCCTTTTTTGTCCACAAAGCGACGTCCGCCACCCTCCATCTCTAGTCTGTGTGGTGTGTTTACAAAGTGACAGGGAAGCCTCTCCATCTCATTGTGTCAGTGTGCTGTTTGGTGCTCTCCCATTTCACTGTGAATGAGTCCCTCAAACGCATCAAAACACTTCAGTGACTGTAGGAGGTTCAGGCAGCTTTTGGTAATGTATATATATCTCCTCGTGACATCAGATTTGAGCTGTATGCAAGAGTGCTAGAGCCTGCATAAGCATTGCATCGAAACAGAGTGAATTCTGCGTTTTATTACATCATCATGGTGTGGGATAAATGTAGATGAAACATGACTTTTTATGATCCACAATCAGAGATGTCAAATATTGTCCTTGCACATTTGAAAGCTTTACCTGAAACTACAATTCCCAGCATTCCTCTGTAATGTTTACGCAGGATATATCGATATAACATTGCATACGCTCCCTCAAACTGATGTCTCACCATGTCTGTATCTGGGTTTTTTTCTGTTTTGGGAACAATCTACATCTGCCATCTTTCATTCTCTCACCATGAAAGGTTTGTTTTAGCCAGACAGGATGTTCCCTGCTTTCATTTCTTTTACATAACAGCCGGGACACAAACCTGAAACATTGATAGTTGTTATTTATGGCCCTTGCTGGGACACAGAATGAAACATCTATGGTGGGGAACAAGTTAAGTCATGAACGCAACCAGCTAATCTAATAAAAGGTGAAACTGCTGGTTGGTCGATCAGTAAAACCACAATGTCATGTTTATTCTTTTGGCCAAGATACAGTAGGTTTCATATTTTCTTTCCTGCATTTGTTTTCTCATGAACACACATCGGATCACTCTGTGTTCATTCCTATGTGCATGCGGGAATACATTTGGCTTTTTGGATGTGTGTGCTTTTTGTTTTAATGTTGCAGAGACTATGGTGTTCATTCAAAGCATGCGTAGCTGTGTTTATTGTATATTTTTATGATCCTCTTCATTGGAATTAAGGAGTTGACTGCAATATCATCATCTTATATTTGAGGAGTTTTCTTCTTTGAGTTGAATTTGCCTCGAGGTTGACAGTAAAAATGCTTCACGGTGTAATCTTGTTTCTGTTTCAGACTCGTCCCCAGTTCTCGGGGAGAGCCAGGATGAAGTGTTGCGAAGGCGTCACGGGGACAAAGAGGTGAACTTCCTTTTAAATTTAAGCAAACTTAAATTTTAATTACGCCCTCACTGACTGCTTTAGGCAAGAGCGCTGTGTTATGAATGAGGAAGTCATATATTATACATAAAAAAAGATAATGTGACATGAATAAAAGAGTAGAAGAAACCCATATCTGGAGGGATACAAACAACTCAGTGTGGTTTCCTGGCAGAAAATCTTGGAGGAGCAGCGGCGGCTGAAGAGGGAACAGGAAGAGGCCGACACAGCGTCGAGACGACACACAGGCATTGTCCCAACGCACCACCAGTTCATCACCAACGAGCGCTTCGGAGACCTGCTTAACATCACAGATAACACGGAGAAGAGGAAATCAGGCGTAGAGGTACAATACAGAGACGTGCCTTATCCTTCTGTAAGCAGGAAGAAAGACGGCAGATGGTTTGTCAGTTTGTGTGTGAGTCAGGCTGAAGGGGGGGGGGGTGGGGGGTGTCAGCGGGGTTCCTGCATACACAGATGGCTTTCTCTTCTGGGTCAAAATTCAGAGGGTGAGAGCAGTGATAGAAGAAATATGAGCTGTTGAATTTATGACTGAATATCTCCAGTCGGCTTCACTTCCACAGTGCACACCGTTTATCTACACGTACACTAACGTCACTGGTATTAGTTGCACCCTTGTTGTGTTTACCAAGGTGTGCCTGCTCCCTTGACAGGCCAGTCTCACAGTAAACAACCCCCCCCAGGACACGCTCCAGAGGACAAGTAACCCAGTCAGTCACAAGCACCTCATTCCTGTCATTACCAGAATATTAATGTTCAGACGGGGCACTGAAAGGACACCTCAGGCAGATTTACAGCTCACAACAAATTCCAGAAAAATAGTTTCCTAAATACACATGCATGACAAAGCCCAGAGGGTATAGTAACTGTAGGAGCTATTTATTAGTTGTCAGTAGTTGTTTTACTAATAATAAGTAGTATTGCACCTGAGTGAGAGCAAGAGAGGCAGTGACAGCCATGATTTCTTTGTTGTTTGTTGGCTTTTTTTGTTGTTGTTGTTTTTTTTGGATAAATGAATCTTAAGAAACACAGACTGTTTTGCCTGCGTATACCACATACCCATGGTGCATCAGTGGCCCTTTGATTTAAGTTTGATTTTTCTGACATAAGGCCACTACAGTATCCAAAAAGTGACAAAGATGGAGTTGCACAAGGGTATTAATCTTCTGGATAGCTTTCACTCACTCAGTACAATGTTTAGAATAATATGCATGTAGTTGTAGTCATGAAATAAGAGTTTCTTTTTTTATATCTACACAGAGAACTCCAGCCATGGCTCGCTTCGACTTCAGAGCAGAAACTCTAAAGTGAGTAATCTATCCATCTATTAATGAGTCTCACAACATGTCGGGTTTGACTGTGTGAGATTCTAGAAGTGTTGATGATGCTGTTATATTGTGTCCAGCTTGCGTAGATTTACATGTGAGCAGACCGCATGTGTTATAACTTCTATCTAGTAGGTGGGGTAAGCAACTTCTGATAAAACGATGCCAAATCACAGGAAATTACTGTTTATCAGAATCAGAAATACTTTATTTTTCCCCTGGGGGGAAATTGGGACGTTACAGTTGCTCTTATACAGTATATAAGCATAAAGAAATATAAGAAAAATAATAAGTAAAATGTAAATTATGTACATAATGCTACAATATATAACACAATATATGTAGAGAAGTATAAATAAATAATAAGAAATGAGAAATATAAAAAATATGTACAAATATGTGCATCAAACACATACCATATACTGCATAACCACAGTGTAAATAAGTAAATAAAAATTGCTGAGAAGTGGGATCTATGAAGTGTTTTATATATAAATGCAAGAATAGTATAAATGCACAGTATAAATGCAGTATTAATGAGTATTGCACAGTTAAATTGTACAGTTTAATTAGTATTACACACAAGAATAATAATAATTATATGGTAGCTGCTGACAGGTGAAATAAGTTCAAGGTCCAGTTTATTATCTCTGTCTGACACGCTGAGGGAAGAGTTGAATTGACTTCCTGTGGCGCTCTGTGGTGCATCTCGGTGGAATGAGAATACTATTAGAATAGTATAATAATAATTTAGTAACAGATTTACAAGTTACCTTTTACGTGAATGTGTATAAATCCCACCCATTTGAAGCAGATTAGCTATAAAGTGCTGTTAAACACAGCTCTGCATGCGATCACTTCATTTTCATACTGTAAAATTCTTTCATTTCATGTAACTAAGTAACTAATCTCTCTGGAACATTTCTAGGGAACTACCGTTTCAGAAGGGAGACATTGTCTACATTATTCGACAGGTGGATCAAAACTGGTATGAAGGGGAACATCATGGAAGAGTCGGCATTTTCCCTCAAAGTTACGTTGAGGTATGTATCTTGACTCAGTGATTACTCTTCCAAGGAGAGCAGCTAGAACAAGTTATTGAAATAATCTTTCTTTCAGTATATCATTTACATTTTTAAATTTTCCATAAATACATATTTTATGTAATCAAATTAGAGTAATTAGAGAGATTGCATAAGCATTCTGCTGCACAGTGTGATTCAACTTGTATTGTCTTACTCAATCAGTTTTGTTATTTGTTGCCTCCTCCAGCTCCTTCCCCCCACAGAGAAAGCCCAGCCAAAGAAAATGGCCCCAGTGCAGGTACTGGAATATGGAGAGGCCGTCGCCCGCTTCAACTTCAACGGTGACACAGTGGTGGAGATGTCCTTCAGAAAAGTATGGACTGGACTTTTGTTACTCATACTTCATTAATCCAAAGGAATTTTTAACAATACTTACGATATGTGTGTCTGCAGGGAGAGAGGATCACGCTGATTCGTAGAGTTGATGAAAACTGGTATGAAGGCAAAATCTCAGGCACCAACCGCCAAGGCATCTTCCCCGTCACCTACGTAGAGGTGAACAGACGACCCCGCGTCAAAAACGGGGTGGAGTATCTGGACCCTCCCGTCAGCCAGTCGCCACAGCGCAGCACCAACGCTTCTCCTCAGGTAAGGAGAGTCAGTAGCCAAGAAGAGTTTTTATCACTACATCTGTGAATTTATAAATCCTCTTCTGTGTTCACCTTTGACACCCACCTTTTCATTTAATTATTTTTTTGCCCTGTGAATTTCTCATCTTCCATTTCCTTTTCTTTTCTTCCTCTCATCCCCTCTTTGCTTCCATCTCCTCCCACGTTCCTCTTAAAAGCTGTATCGTAATCGTCTGACCACCTCCCCGCTGCCCCTCCCTCGCTCCCCCCGCCGCTCCGTGTCCCCCGAGGTCCACGCCATCTCCTCTGAGTGGATCTCCCTGACTGTTGGAGGAGGGAGCCCTCCCGCCGCCCCCACCCCTCCCCTGCCGCCGCTGCCCACCGTGTCCTACCGCTGCGGCGAGTACCTGCCCCCGCCCTACTCTGCCAGCCCCGTGCCTCTCATCAGTGGCAGCCCGTACTGCGTCTCCCCCACGGCTTCGCCATCTGCCTCCCCTCTCCCCCCGCCTTACCCGCCCAGACCCAACTCAACCACTCCCTTCCTCACGTTCACCCCACCTCAGGGGGGGGACTTCCTGCTCTCCCCTCCCTCGCCACGTCTGTCACGCAGCGTGAGCCCCTGTGGAGGGCCGGTGCTGGAGGGATGGGTGAGGGGGGACAAGGAGTTGACAGAGGGGGATGGCACAGAGGGGGACAGGGGCCACGCAGCCCCGGGCAGCAGGATAAATAGCCCTGCAGAGGTATCTTCTGCATGGTGTGCGGTGTTGCATCTCAGGCTCACTCAGGAACGCGGGCTTCTGGCCACAGTTTGATTCCCTAAAATAGATGATTGATGAAGTACTGAAGCTGACATTTTTTGTGTGGAAGACGTGACTAACCTTTAGATTTGAGCCCCGTCGATGAATCTGCTGGTTTAGTGGAAGCAGAATAAGTTCAAACTGGTCACACTGCTAAAAGCTGCAAGTCTGCATGTTGTTGTGTGTGCGCTACTAACACACAAACTGTTTTACAGTGTGAGTTTCAGATTTCCGAGCTGTAAAGGACTGCGAGAGCATTTCCAGGATTGATTTGAGAGCTCGAGTTTCTTTCTCTTCATAAAATTCAGCATTTGGTTGCATGTTGTTGTTGTTCCATGCAGAGGTGTGATGACTTGAATGCCGTCGGAGTTTGGAAGTTTATTTAGGACAGTGACATATTTATTAGTGAGTATTTATAGGTTTCACATGTTGGCTTGTGTTTCAAAAGCTGCTGCGAGGTTGAAATTTCCACCTAAAGGGAAATGCAACCTGACTGTGGCTGAAGTATGATGGTATTTACAGCAGGTGGAGACGTGGTGCAAGCTTTGGAGAAAGCTTTTATTTTGTAAATATCCTTGCTGATTTGACATTTTTATGTTGCAGTTTGTGAAGAATGAGGCCGACCATCATGGACGGAGCTCCAGAAGCCCCGTGATGCTATTCGACATCCAAGATAACAACAATGTTAACTCCTTTGCGGTAAGATGCTGCAGGGTTTAATTGGAGTAGATTTACATAAGGAATGTGTAGTTTGTTAAGTGGCTTCATCATCTGTTTAACTTTTTAACACATCACCTTCAAAGATCCATTTGACTCACATCATCTTTAACTCCCATTATGTCTTCTATATTTGTGTTGTATGTTAAATATGTGAGATATTTGAGGACTGCCCTCCATTAGAGGAGTAGTTCAACATTTTGGGAAAAAAAATATATTCGCTTTCTTGCTGAAAGTTTAATGAAAAGATCAATATCACTCTCATGTTGGCCGGTTAGCTTAGCTTAGCAGAAAGACTGATAACAGGGCGAAACAGCTTGCCTGGCTTTGTCCGAAGTTAATAAAATTCACCCACCAGTGCATCTAAAGCTCACTAATTAACATAACGTGTTAACTGGTGTCTTGTTTGTTTAATCCGTACAAATGGATCAGGTTAGGTGCTGCACAACCGAACATGAAAGTAGCTAGAGGGGTCTTGTAGTTCCGGAAGGGCTTTAAATTTTAAAAAGGGATGTTGAAGAACCAGGTCGATAAGCAGGAGTAGAGCAAAAGAAAGTGGCATTATTAAAGGAACAGTGTGTAACATTTCAGGGGATCTATTGGCAGAAATGGAATATAATATTCATAACTATGTTTTCAGTAGTGTATAATCACCTGATAATAAGAACCGTTGTGTTTTCATTACCTTAGAATGAGCCCTTCATAGCTACATAGGGAGAGGGTCCTCTTCACGGAGTCCGCCATGTTGCTCCGCCATGTTTCTACAGTAGCCCAGAGCGGACAAACCAAACACTGGCTCTACAGAAGGCCTCTCACGTTTTTACGTTACCTGAAGGCCACCGTAGTTCTCCGACACGCTTGTGAAACTGCGGTAACGTGAGCCGCAAAGTGCAAATACGTGGTACCGCCAGCCACCGTCTGACTTCCGTTGCTCCTAAAGTAGTGTTATTATGGTAAGGATGGCCTCTGAGCGAGGCGAACAGCGTTAACATGGTTTTGCACTCGGTGGCTCACGTTGCCGCAGTCTTGGAAAGGGAGGAGTGAGCGGAAGGGTTCTCAGTTGGTTGCAATCTACAACCACACCACTAGATGCCTCCAAATCCTATATACTGTACCTTTAACAAAAAGTTTACTGGAAAAAAAGGGCAAAAATTAAACCCTGGAAATTCAATAAAACCACATTTAAACTGGGGCAAAATAACACCAAACAAAAGAAAGCTGCATCCTCACAGCAAGCTGCCACAGTAATTAAATCTAGTGAGAAACTTTTAAAACGTTTTACGTTTACAAGATTGGCCACCACAGTTACATCACCAGGCAATCAGCAGACACACCAGGAAGTCACTGCTCTCGGCCAAGAAACAGACCAGCACATAACTCCCTGTAAAACTGCAAATTGTCGTTTTTACACATAACACTGTTTCCCGTGTTTTCAGTCTTTATGCTAAGCTAAGCTAACTGGCTGCTGGCTTTATATTGAATGGAAAGATATGAGAGTGGAATCAATCTTCTCATCTATCTCTCAGCAAAAAAGCGAATAAGAGTACATTTACCCAAAACGTCGAACTATTTCTACCTGTCAGCTCCCCTTTAATACTGCATGTTCATACTGAATATTATCCTGTAAAAAGTGAACTAATATTTCATGTTTCCTGTCTACATGCTCTCACTCTGGTGTCTTGCCTTTTCATGCCTCTCGTCCTGGGCTCCACCAACGTCTCCTCTGCTCTTTCTCCTGGCTTTTAACGGATCACTTCCTTTTCTGCCTTGCTACTTACTGGACCCAACTTCCTGTCTCGCCCTTCGTCCCCCTTCCCTCCCTCTCTAACTCCTCACCTCCTCCCCCCTCCTCAACTTCACCTCGGCCTCTTCCGGGACTCTCCGCTGTCTGTCTTTCTCTGACGACTTCACCTACTAGGAGGCAGTGTGTAATGAGATCTTGAATATAGCTGAGACCTCGGTGAGGTACTGCAGCACCCTGTCCCACCACCCTCATGACTCTGTCCATAGACTGCACCCCCACCCCAGTAAACAATCTCTCATCATTTCCCAGCAACCCCTGTCCCACAGCAGCAGCCCGGAGCCGAACCGTCTCAACTGTGGAATGTGAGTAGGAGCTGTGTTGCAGTTTCACATCTTAGTATTTCATTTTTCCTGATTCATTTTTAGCAAGTTTACCAGTTTATCCTCGTGTCCCGCTCCAGTTTCCAGGCTCTGTACAGTTATGTGCCGCAGAACGAAGACGAGCTGGAGCTGCAGGAGGGAGATCTCGTCAGCGTCATGGAGAAGTGCGATGACGGCTGGTTTGTCGGTATGTGCCTGCAGGCCTCCGGGATGCATTCCTCAGAGACACTGTCACACTCGCTGTGTCACATTAATCCATATAGGGTTTCTGCACAATGACAGCAAAGGACTGTACGCGTGCAATGTGCATGCTCAGGGCAGAAGTAGAGTCATTTTCACCATCACATCCTTCCATATAGGGTTTCTAAAGAGTGACAGCAGAGGATTGAGTGCAAAGGACTTAATTTTAGATATAGCTTAAATAGATTATTTTTGAATCATTTTACTTTCTTTTGCCTGATCCACGTTTCTCTTCCTTTTTCTCTGCAGGTACCTCAAAGAGGACGAAACAGTTTGGGACTTTCCCTGGGAATTACGTGAAGGAGGTGAAACTGTAAAGCTATCTAATCTGGCTGTAACACATGGTTGCCTGTCAAGCTTGGAAGTCATTACTATCGCGCATGGCTGTTGGTTAGCGTAGTCGTTTAGCCAGGCGAATCCATTTTGTCTGGGAAAGTGATCGGTTCGGCCTGAGGTATGTCAAACTGCACGGAGGGGAGGCGGAGACGGAGACAGCTCACTGCCCAAACCTCAGCATGGTGTACACCTTGACCACATTTCACACACTTCTTGACACGTCCGTCTCCACGAGTGGAATTTCCTCCCACAAAGTAGCTTTTATTGTACAAATAATAGCTTCCATCTTGTCCGTGTAATTTACAGTATAGACGTGTTCACGTAGCACCTCAGCGAGGAGGCCGGCAGCAGAGCAGTGTGTGGATTAAAGAGCGGATCTTATTACCTGAACGGGACTTGGGAGGATTCAGAGTGTATTTTTATGGGATGTGTGGTTGGAGCTGTTTGTCATGAGCTACCTTTCAGCACCAGAGGTGTTAATTATGATTAGTAATGATGATGCAAACCATGCGTTTGCTTCCAAAACAAAGCCGTCAGTGTTTGGATCAACATTTATTTATTTATATGGTGGTTCATTCAATTTTCCTCAGTTTAGATTTGAGAAAATGACTTAAATTCAGAGCCCTTTTACTTTGTGTTACATGTTATGAATCATCATAAAGTCAGTATTTGAAGAACATCACAACATTCACAACTCAGTGTAACCCGAAAGCTTTCGATACCGGTTCAGTATTGCCTTCATTTTCTATAACAACAGTTATTACGAAGTCATGCAGATGGCGGGAAACACTAAAATGTTGACTTTAGCTTCTCGTTAGCGAACACAAGTACAGGACACTGTGTTGCATGTCTGATAAAAGTGAAGAGAAACCATGTATATGCACATCCCATATTTTCAGAATCTATTTATTTGTTCTTTTATACCTCTTTTGTTAAAATAGAAGTGTTTGCTGATGAACGATTCCTGTAAGGTAGCTGGTGGTAGACGCCGCCTGGCTCCAGCGCAACCACAGGATACGCGTGGTAGCACTTAACTTCCTGTTTGGCAGGGCTGTCTCGAATACCATTTTTGGGGCTTCGAAGCTTCGGGGAGAAATATTCGAAGATATTCTAAGCTTTGCGGAGCAGCGCGGCAATCTGACATGTTCTTCTGCCGCACTACTGTACACACACGCACCTCTACGCACAGCACACAGCGATATCCGTCTGATAGTAACTAATGATTATTAATAATGTTGTGGGATTATTCCTTATTTCATGGGCTATGTAGTGACTTCAGGAAACAAACTAAAAGCCGCTGAGAGGCTGAGGTCGGGCCCAGTTCGCTTGTCCGACGCGCTATCAAAATGATACACCGAGATTCAAAAAATACGTTGAACAAAATCTTATTTAATGAAAATGATCAACTTATTAGACCTTGCACAAAATCAGGACAATCAACAGCAATCAAAAGAAAATAGCGGTCAACAAAAAATAGGGCGACCCACTCACCCTCTCTTCAATCCGGCACCCAGGTGAACAGCTGATTATATTAACTATGAGTGGCGCCCACATCCACGTCACCCAAGTTTCCCAAATCATTGCGATCACATAATAAATGATAATATCCCAAACATTAACTAATACCAATACCAAAATATATAAACCATCACAAACCTAATTAACATTAATACAAACATTACTCCTACAGGCTATTTGGTGATTTATACATTATTATTACATATATATGAAAAAAAACAAAGCATTTGAATACTGATTTGGAAGTCGAATACCATGGCAACAGTCGAAGCTTCGAAGCATTCGGGTCAGCCCTACTGTTTGGTCATCTATGGAGACCCCACCTAACATGATAATAGTAGATTAATCACAAAAAGCTATTTAATGTTTTAAGTAAAGCCAACAAGGTGTCTTAGAAAATAATGATTTTTAAGAGCTTATTGAGATTTTAACCACGCCCTTACTGACGAGATTGTATGTTTTAGCCATGTAAATGTGTACAGAAAACTTTAAGAGGCCTTCCAAATATGGCTACGTATTTTCATATGTGATGACTACAACTTCAGTGGAATGATTTAAACAATAAAGTCAGCATTAGTACGGCATGAAATCGGAGCATGAAACACTTTCAATATTCGCCACCCTTTAGCTTTAAAGCAAACAGAAGTGATGACAGGGTTAACTCCCTGATGGAAGATGGCTTTGAATTGTGGTATCAAAGCAATCAGAGCCGTCTCCCCGCGAGTACAGAGCTCCCAGATCCTGTAACAGACGCCACATGTCAGAGTAGATCCTCGACACACGCACAGATTGAAAGACGATAGCTATTGTTTTCCCCTAGCTCGTGTTTTCATCAAATTCCTCGTTGTCATCAACCGCGGCACTGTGCTCATCCAGCCTTCGCAGAGCTGTCAAATAGTACTCGCAAGTAATTCTCAGTGCTTGTTACGACTTGCTCGGACTGGCAGTAATTGCTGAGAAAGTCATTTAAAGTTGGTTTAGTTGATGCCAGGCAGTAGGTAGTGAGCTCCTTTTCCCAATCGTTTCTAATCAAATGGTGCCAGACTATCAGCGGGCCTTCCTTTTTTTAGTATAACTCAAAATCAGAAACATAATGTGAAGTATTGAAAGATAAAACAGTAGCTCTCACTTAGATCTAAACGTGTATGTTTACTATATCTTTGTTGTTTGAATGTGTTAGCTACAGTTGTGCAGTGATGATAAACATTGACCTAATGGTTTGAAGCTGTATGTGGCTGCCACATGAAGTGATATATGACGTTTAATAATTGACATTAATTTAACACAATTCAGTAGCAATCAGTGTTTCATCCTCTCCTACGTTTTGCGGCCGTTTCTTCTTTTTTTGCCAACATCAGCAAAGGAATGTTTTCTACAGATAATACACTGCATTATGGGTTTGCCTGTATAGCACTGATATAATATTCAGGTATTTTGTTACACCACAGAAGTATGTTTTCCCCTCCACTGCTGGCTAAACATTGTTGTTCCTGTGTAACTTCAGCTCCTCTTGAATGTGCTGATGAGGTTAGGAGTCTGTTGACCTCCTGTAGGCTTTTCAAAAGGAGCTCAAACATGATGGACAAATAATCATTTAGTCATAATAATATAACACAACTCTAGTTTGTTTCTGTGCTCCATCACAGGATGTATGAATGTATGAATATATGAATGTGGCACACATAATATGTAAAAAAAAAAATGTTCATCTTGAATGAACATGCAGACTATTGAGCAGCATGGCACAAGAAGAAGGATTGTAAATATGTAAAATATAAAATAGACTGCGAGCGATGGGAGCGTCAGATGGAGCTCTCTGTCACTCGCAGCGGTTTATTATTTACCTGAAGGATTAAGCACAGAGTGGAGCGTTACTGAGCACAGGAAAGTTTGACGCATATGAACATTACGCTGCCATTTGTGACCATCATAATTCCTTATGTTAGATGCAAAATTGTGCCTCATTTTCATTTAATGTTTTTGTTTTTTTGGGGGGGGTTTTATCACTGAAATGTATCCATGACATATTTAATGTAACCATGGTTTCCCCATTAGTCCTACTAGTCTCTGTGATGGGAGAACATTTTACTAAGAACTTGTCAGTTACTGTGCAAGTACCTAAAGGTGTGACACGATGCTTTAACTTAATGATTAATAATCATAAGAATGGACTAAGTTTGATGATGAGACGCACAACCTGCAACAGGTTTGGTTTGTTTGCTTCAATTTTGCAGTGCTGTTACATTGACAATATTAAAATAAAAGATACTATATACACTGCTGTGACTTCGGTATTATGCAATATTTAATAAACCGTTTAAACCATTTTGGTGTGTTAACCTGTTTTGATTTTTGGCTGAATGATAGCAGAGGTAGAGCTGTTTGGAAATGTTAATTGGGTCTTAAAGTCTAAGTTTAAAGGTTTATAAGCAAGTAAACATGTTTTTTAAAAGGCATCTTCTCTGCGGCTGTGTGATCATGCAAATTAATGTGAGCTAAAGGTGGAACTGTTGGTCTCTGGGTTGCTGATTATCTCTTTTTTTTAATGTAGCACATCATTTCCCTGGATAATTATTGAAATTGATGCTAAAGGGGTGAAATAACAGAGGAAAATGTCAATAAAATTACATAGTTATGGGACACTTATTTTGGCTGCTCTGAGAGGCCTATAAAGCAACAGTGTGATCTCATTATGATGTTGACAGATGTGTTTGTACAGGCCTAACACTCAGGAGCAGATGGACTTTTCACTTGACTAAAAGGCTTCACTTTTTAAAGCCCTTACAGACTTCTCTGGCATGCTGCTGAGGATGCATGTAAACCCCACAAGAAAGGACGTATTTCATTGGGTCAGTCTGTCTGCCCGGAGGTTTTTCTTTTCTCTCTACTTTCAGCAGAGATCCTCTGGCAGGAATTCAAGTTTTGGGAGCGGCACATTCCACATCCTGGGATTTAGCTCTACCATAAATGGTAAGCTTGCTTATAACACGGTGACGTACCGGCAGGCCGACATCCCTAAAACAAACACTGGAGCTCATCTGAGAGCAGACAAACACGAGGAGGCATCACTCCGCTCTGATTTTAGAGACGTTTCATTGAGGAGAGCATCATTTAATTGTTGTTACTTCAGATTCACTACAATTATTTCACGTTTTTGAGTGGTTGGTGTGTGTCTTTGTGTAGCTCGCTGTTTTAGCTCAGGTTTAACAAATCAACTCTAAATTCACCAATTTATTCAACCACAAACCCCACAACATTATTATACAAACTGGATCCTGGAGGCAAGAAGGTGCAAAAACAGTGTAGATTGGAGTTGATGTGCCAGTGTTTCTCCGGATATATATGGGTTTTTAAGTGAGTGCTAACACACAGGAGTCCTCACAAAAAAATAATGACCACAGCAAAAGGGCCCTCTTGGATGCCTCTATGGTAGATAAAACATGATAAAGTGCCCTTTCAGTGGAGAAAATGTGATATAGTGCCCTTCCAGTGGAGAAATCGTGATAAAGTGCCCTCTAGGGTGCCCTTCCAGTGGAGAAAATGTGATAAAGTGCCCTTGGGGTGGCGAAATCGTGATAAAGTGCCCTCTAGGGTGCCCTTCCAGTGGCGAAAACGTGATAAAGTGCACTCTAGGG
>CAKALU010032756.1:0-28156 GCA_916700995.1 Hozukius guyotensis | reverse complement strand
TTTGCATGGTCCGTCCACTTCACGGAGAAAGGATCAAACAACCTCTGAAGCTTCTCCTGGGCTCCTTGATTTGCTGTACAATAACTTACCTGATGGCAACTATTGTGATGGTCTTTTTGGATTTTCTATCTGAAAAGGTTGCTCAAATCGCACATGTGGTGGCGATCTGCAGTTTGACCACTAGCATGACCTCCTCTGTTTGGCTGAACTTTTTCTACTACACCCAGATTGTACCTGCACAGAGAGCTCTCTTCATCTGGATTAAGAAGAATATCAAATCCATCATTTACTGCATTTGGCTTGTTGACAGACTTAACAGTGTGTTTGATTTTACTGTCATGTTTATAGAGCGTTATCCTTCTGATGGATTTGGATCCAGCACCAATTTCACAACGGGTCATGATTTACGTAGTTCTGAATTATGGCAGACTATATTTATCATTGCGGTTAGCATTTTGAATGCCAACTTTGTTTTCTGTCTGGCTGTTATGGTGATGTCCAGTGGTTCTACTGTCGTCTACCTGAGCGGACACATGCGTCGTATGGTAGCAAATGGACAGTCCCTCTCTGGTCCACGGTTCAGTGGTCAGGTGAGGGTCACCGTCACCGGCATCCTACAGGGAGTCCTGTACATGTTCTGTGCCGTCTGGATTATGTATGAAAAAAGTTTCATGTCCATCGATACATTTATCTACTTTACCGTCATCAACTTGTACATGTCAGGCACTATGCTCAACCTGGGAGCTGGTCAGGCTGTGTTCAGGCAGAGAGCAGCACACATCTGGCTCAGAGCAGCTCAGTGCTGCAAAGCACCTCAAGTACAACAGTCTGAACCAGGAGGATGATGATGAAGCTCAGAGTAGAAGACCAGGACTCTGGTGAGGTGAACCTGAGACACTTATGAATCTACATAGAGCTGAGGGAATATTATTGTAGGAGCTCGGAGACCATAAGTGCTTAATGTTTTAAAGGTCAAACCTTGATGTAGATTTGATTTTGTAACACAATTTATAACCATAAATTATGCATGTGAAATAAAGAACTGCACAGTTTCTACAAGTACCATGGATATTTAATAGTACCTTTTAGGCTTACTGTCAAAATATTTCATTATGTTAATTTTTCTTGCAAAAAGTGTGTTTAGCATGCATAGTTTTTGCTTACTTTATTTTAATTTTTGTGTTTACTCAGATAAAACATGTGTAACATAGGTCCTATGTAGATGTATATGAGAGATGTTTTTATGTTATTTTAGATGCCCTCTCATTTATATATTATCTATATTATGTTTTCAGCTCTGTAAATGATTGCTTTCTGCTTTTCATATGCATCGATTCAGAATTCAGTAGCTGTCAGATTCAGCTAATATATTCAAATGCGTAATAACAAAACTTATTTGTTCAATTTATTTATTCCTGTCATCCTGGTTCCTCAAACAGGTTAGGAAGTCTTTTCCCAGACTGTGTTTGACAGAATTTATCATCTCTAAATGAGTTCATAGTTACTATCCACTCCCATCTAAAAGAGCTGTGTGGTTCCTGGTCTTTCTGAAATCTACAGACTAAATACAGTACAGTAAAATACAGTCACCTCCTGGAAGTCATTGAGGAATGTAACAAACAAACAAACTTTCTCAAGTACTGGCAAACTTTACTTTAGTTTAGTTTAGTTTTTCCATTTCATGCCACTTTATGCTTCTAATCCACTACAAGGGGGAAATATTGTACATAATTTTAATTTGTTGTTACTTTACACATTAATACATCAGCAATAATAAGCTTATATAATAGTATAACCCTAATATACATTTATTTACAGAGTGCTTTTACTTTTAATACTTTGAGTTTTGCCAATCACACATATTTAAATGCAAAATTTACTAGTAGCAGATTATTTTTACAGCATTATATTGCTACTTTTACTTATACTGAATACTTCCTTCACTATAGTACAATAGTAATATTTCAATTGCAAAACATCAAGAATGATAACAATATATTTCTGTCAACGATTTTGCCCTTTGATGCTGGCAGAGGTCAAATGATCTAAAATGATACCTTCAGGATCTGTCGGAAATATTGCAATCCAGATTAAACACGAAATGTGAACGACCTACGAAATAGCATTGTAAAATACAAGTTGATGAATAGTGGCAAACTATTTGAAGATCAAGCGGCAAAGGTTGTGCATTTTACTGTTTTATATTATTGTTTGTCATTGTATATTTCTCATCATTAAAATGTATCTAACATTAATCATGTTTGCTCCACATTTCTCCTCCTCATTGTTGTAGGCTAGTTTAAATGATTTCTGTGTTGCTGTTGCATACTTAATAAATAACTAACTGAAAAAAACTCCTTTTGTACAGATACACTTCCTTGGACTATGCTACACCCTTCCACCAAGTTTCATGAAAATCGGGCCAGTATCTTTTCCATAATCTTGCTGACAAACAGACAAACAAACCGATCAGAAAACACAACATCATGAAATAATTTCCCCCTAATTATGATGATGATTTATTGTAATATAATTAAGATCTTTTGCCATAATTTAGAAATTAAATTCTCATTGTTTATTAGATGCTAAGTTAAAAAAAAATTGTGATAAATTATGAGATTTTAGTTTATTTGTATTTTTTTTTTGGTTAATGCAGTGCACTTCGCATCTACATATCAGACCAATTAGGAAAAGTAGGCTACAACATTTTGAGCCCAAATTGGTTCTCTCTGGTACAATCAGACCTTAACATTGCTTTTCTTAATGTAAAGTAGGCTAAAGAAGTAAATAGAGTGCTACAGGAATGAGTCCTAAATGAATCGGAAATGAGTTAGCATTTTAGCACTTCCGGTTCCCTCGTCTGGAAGTCAATGGGTTTTTTAATGTTTTTTAATTAGATGGTCACTACAGATAAGGTCTGTGGTTAAAGGGACTGTTTGTAACTTCTTACACGTATAAATCAAACCGGGTCGGTGTCCCATGCGCGCTCGCGTGTGGCTACGCTGTTCAGAGAAGACTCCAACACAAACTACACGGAAGCACCAAAACCGCAAAGTTATATCTAAGCCCGTCTGTTAAACAGTGTTGGCCGCGGTCGGAGGGTCGGAGGACGCGGTCGGAGGACGCGGGGGAGACCGTAGCTTTGGTCTCCAGGGTCGGAGTATCTGCTGTACTCTGCTCCTCTGCTCCTCTGCCTGCCTGCCTTCACTCAGCTCGCTTCACCTCACGTGCTTGTGCGCACACTCCACACTGCAGAAGAGTTAGTTTAGCTCTGAGAATATCTAGTGAATGTACAGTGGACGTTTGTGCAGAAATAAATGCTGCAGCTCCTCCAGACCAACAGAGGTTTCCCGTGTCTTGTGAAGTGACGGGGCTCCGCGATGAGAAATGTTATCTGACTTTCGTTGACTTAACGGCCACAAGTGTCGCTGTTAACAAGCATTTCTAATTCTTACAAACAGTCCCTTTAACACAAGCTTAAGAGATTTTAACGTTTTGTTCTAAGACATAAAATACATCAATAAATACCCCACTCGTGAATTTTGTAGTATTTATGTGTCTTAAAAATGGCGGTTGCTAACAAGTGGCTAAATGAGACTACAAAACGTCATCACGCCGACTCGTTCGCCATAACAGCCTCATTGTTTATACTCGTGTTCATGCGACCGTGGTGTAGTTTGTTTATTAGCCTGACGTTTGCATTTCAAAAATCATAAAAGTGGTGTTCAATTGTGAAGATTATCTTGCTGAACAAAAACATGTAAGTATACCATGAGCGTTTGTTTGCCACAGAGCTCATATTCTGCAATAATCCAAAACCAAATAAAAAAAAATTCCATAGACTTTTCTGTCGAGGGAACCCGGGGCGATGCTAACTTCCTGGTTGGCCCTACAAAAATACGTCATTTAGGGCAAAAAAATTGGGAAGTGGAATTTTTCACTCTGTGTTTTTTCTTTGTCCGAGCTTCTGAAGAGGCCTCTG
This sequence comes from Hozukius guyotensis, assembly GCA_916700995.1. Classification (NCBI taxonomy): domain Eukaryota; kingdom Metazoa; phylum Chordata; class Actinopteri; order Perciformes; family Sebastidae; genus Hozukius; species Hozukius guyotensis. The sequence goes on along the minus strand of CAKALU010032756.1, from coordinate 24,174 downwards.
AAGGCATCACGAGTCTTGGTCCAGCCCCTCCTCGTTCAACTGACTGCGTGTTTCAGTCCTCTCGGCAGTTGATGAGTGAAGAAGAGGAGGAGGAGGAGGACGAAGGAGGAGAAGGAGGCAGTTAAAAGGAGAGGAGATCAGAATAAATGTCACCGTTGGACAGCCAGTGGGATAGCCAGATAAACCAGTCAGATTTAATTCACTGGAAGAACCGATTTAACGTCATATTCAACGTTAAATCTTACTGGAATGAACGACGGTTTAGCTGCTGTTCAGGTGAGTAACGTTCATGTTAACGTTATAAAAACATACTTTATGGAGTGTTGACGGTTAATGTCCGTTAGAAGACAGTTGACTGCTAGTCGTTGTTAATTTAAACTAACGGTTACTTAGACGTTAGTTAATCCGTTAGTTACCGTTAGTTAATGAGGTAAACGTTATAAATCAGAGGGGGACCAGCAGGGTTAACCCAAATAAACTGAGCAGCAGCAACAAAATGAGGATTTTATGCTCTCAAAATGTGCCAAAATATGTGGCCGATAAACGGTGAACAAGACGACTGTTAACGTTAATTCACTAGTTCTCATAACGAGGCTTCCAGATACTGTAGACCCGTTAACCGTAAAAAAAAGGCAGGTATGTGGATACAGCTGCTGGGTGTGTGGGGTGTATTTCCCTCCTCAGTATTAAATCACTGTAGTGGTTCTCACTATAGTGGCTCTGTCAGTCTTAAATCACTGTAGTGGTTCTCACTATAGTGACTCTGTCAGTCTTACTCCACCACTGTTTAGTTTAATGGTGTCAGTATTCCTACTAATAAACAGTGATCTGTGTATGGTGCTTACAGCTTTATTTTTAGGATTTATTTTGCATTAGTATAGGGGAAATTAGCTACTAAATAGGGATGTCAATCGATTGAAATATTAATATATATTTATCTGTTCAAAATGTACCTTAAAGGGAAATTTGTCAATTATTTAATTAATCTTATCAACACAGGAGTGGTCAATTATGCTTGCTTTATGCAAATGTATGTATATATTTATTATTGGAAATCAATTAAATGGACTTGCATTTACCATCCATTTACTCAAAGCGCTTAACACTACATGTCAGCATTCACACACTGATGGCTGAGGCTGCCAACTTTGGCCATCAGGATCTAATCTAAATACTCATTCACACGCCGATGGCTGTGCCTTCAGGAGCAATTTGGGGTTAAGTGTCTTGCTCAAGGACACATCGACATGTGACCCGGAGCAGCCGGGGATCGAACCACCAACCTTCCGATTGGTGGATGACCTGCTCTACCCTCTGAGCCACAGCCGCCCTAATTAACAACACAAAACAATGACAAATATTGTCCAGAAACCCTCACAGGTACTGCATTTAGCATAAAAAATATACTCAAATCACAACATGATAAACTGCAGCCCAACAGGCAACAACAGCTGTCAGTGTGTTAGTGTGCTGACTTGACTGTGACTTGCCCCAAAACTGCATGTGATTATCATAAAGTGGGCATGTCTGTAAATGGGAGACTCGTGGGTACCCATAGAACCCATTTTCATTCACATATCTTGAGGTCAGAGGTCAAGGGACCCCTTTGGAAATAGCCATGACAGTTTTTCCTCGCCAAAATTTAGAGTAAGTTTGGAGCGTTATTTAACCTCCTAAACTACTATGACATGGTTGATACCAATGGATTAGGTTTTTATAGTTTCATATGATACCAGTATCTTCACTCTAGCTTTAAAACTGAGCCCGCTACAACCTCCGAAAGATCGATAGCGTTAATGGGTTAAAGAAATTAGTGACAAATTTGCGTTAACGCTTATTATCCCGTTAACTTTGACAGCCCTACTAAAAACATGTGTTTTTCTTGTCAGGTGATTTAAGGTGCAGGCTGTGAAGTTTGCTGCCTTGACCATCAGGGGTATGGCCCCAGCCCTGACCAAAATCCTGAAAGATGACCACGGGATCCACCTGTCCTCACCTCCTGCCTCCGCCAGAATGGACTCAGATGGGAGAGCCGTGCATAGTGCTGAGCTGGAGTCTCCGATGAGGTCGACAGATGACGGTGAACTCCAGAAGATGTGGCTGAACCTTTCCCTGTTTCCCTCTCTGGACTCTTGTCTCCCTGTGAGCCCCCTGGACGTCCCTGCCAGCCCTGTGCTGTCCCCACGTCTGCAGGCGTCTGCCAGCCAGTGTGAGACGGTGCTCCTCCCCAGCCCTGCTTCCCTCCTCAGCTTCCTTTCCTTCAATAAAGGCCGGAGAAACTCTCATCAGGTGGCCTGCGTCTTCCCAGGTGTACCAGACATGTTTTTATTCACTGAGCACAATAGGCAAGAGGCTCGCCTGCTGCATGGACACAGCGCTGCTCCTGAACGTGGGCCAGATGGTAGTGATGTGCATCGCTCGCCTCTTATCCTCACCAGTGTTCCTGCTTCATATTCCCATGGAGAGATAAACTCCCAGGGCTACGCTTCCTTCTTTGCGCCCCCACCTACACAGACACAAGGGAAAGTGGCTGGAATGGGCTGTCCTCCTCCATCTTCAGTGCAGCCTTTCAGTGGCAGGGTGCACTCCGAGCAACCGGCACCCAGAGCCGTGCTGGAGGCGGCCGTGAAGGAGCAGATCTCCAGGCAGGCAGGGCTGCAGAGCCAAGCTCAGAGGCTGCAGAGGAGACTGCAAGCCCTGCTGGGAGAGCACGCTTTGCTTCACTGCACCCAGCAGCTGGAGGGGCTCGAAAGGCACCATCAGCTCGGTGGCGGCGTGTCTCTCGACAGCCCGGACTCCATACGTTCTGGTATAGTGGGAAGTAAACCCCATTGTTCTTGGCTGGAGTCGTCCACAGCCTCGTGCTCCTTCGCAGAGCTCAGAGAGTTCAGTCGCTCCAGCCAGGCGGTGCTGAGAGGCCTGCAGGAGGCTCTGGACTCTGAGGCCACAGCCAGCAGCAGCTCAGACGAGGAGCAAGAGGAGGAGAAGATCCATGGCAGAACCAAGACTTCACGTGTGTGAGTAGAAGGTGGACGTAGTCAGCTGCATGCGTCCTGTGAAACACATTAAATCAACATGACTAAAATCCTAAAGCCCTGAAGGTGGCTTCTTTGGGCAACTGGGGTATATGACACAAGACAAAAATCATAATTAGCTGCTACTCATTACAAAAAATATAACATTTCATAACACGTTATGGGTGTTCTTATTATATAGTTCAAATATGATGTGAAGCCATTAACTGGTTTGTTAATTAGGGGTGTAAATCACAAGTTTCATCACGATACAATATTATATTCATTCTTTGGACAACGGTACGATATTTGCCGATATCACAAAGTTTGCCACGATTTGATTTAGATTCAATTCAATCCCGATGCCCACGATTAATACGAGACAATATTATGTTTTATATATATTTAACACAAGCAGTTACATTTATATCAACTCACAAAAAGCAACTAAATTAAGATTTGAAAATTGTATTACTGGGATCTTCAAGACATTTAAATGAAAAACAATCAATTTTTTTTTTTTTTATAAAAACAATACAAATAGACCTTGTTGTCTATAAAGTGCCACATTTCTCATGTTTAAGTGCAAATGTTTTTTTTATCAGTTAAGAATTTCAAAATAAAAGCGTACGCCGATATGTATCGATGTTTTCACTTTGCATCGATGATATTTGATCGTTGATCATTGAATCGATATATCGATCCAGATCGATGGATCGTTACACCCCTATTGTTAATGACTGCAATCAACAGATTTGTTTATAAATCTTTTACTCATTTATTGGGCTGTATTGCTTGTTCGAAAACACATTTCTCCACATGTTGAACATGGAAGGGTTGGATCTTTTTTTACAAGCAAATTGAGTGAGACCAGTTTCCTTGTCTCTGAAGTTGTGGACCGCCTTGAAATTGAAGTCTCTTTTCTTATTTTGAGTATTTTTAAGAGCCACAGTGTGTGTCATATGGGTCACAGCTGGTTATTCCAGCTAAATAAACACACCACAAAAAAGGAGAGACTTTAGAAATCCCCCGAACCACGTATTTTGCTTATCAAGTCGTGGTGAGACATATGATTTCACATGCTTGTGTTAAAAAAGAATAAGAAACCATTTCACAAACTTCACTGTTCTCTCGCTGCCAAAAGATTTATCATGCTTTTCTGTGATTTGGTTGCCAGAAGAACTCAGCGGTGGTTCACGCTGGAGCCGTTGGTTTTAATTCAGACTACACAGAGGTGGACTCTTACTCTAGGCAACCTTTAAGTTCAGAACAACGAAGACACTGAAACACAGCGCGAGGGAACTTTGAAAAAGAATACAAATATGGTGTCAATCGGAGAGATTATTTCAGAATGACGGTATACGTTTTGGAAAGTCAGCTGTCTTGGTGTATGAGGTCCACTGTGGCTCTGCAGTGTTAGGCGCATATTTCACTTGGCCCTCAGCAAAGTTTACAGTGTGGTTGTCATAAGCATGAGTTTTGTCCTCCCAGCTGTGGAGAGTGTGATGACATTTTTTAGCCATGCACACACACACACACACACACACACACACACACACACACACACACACACACACACACACACACACACACAGACACACACACACGTTGTCTTTCCATGCTGCAGTCGTACATTCAGCAGACAAGCCAGCTCTCTCTACCCACAGGCTAGGAAATAAACACGGCCATGCCAGCAAGCCTGTAACATGGCAGCCACTCTGTGCCATCGTGCTCCGCCTCGTTCTAGTGAAAAATATTTTTGAAGTGTGTGACCTGTGTGTGTGTGGTTTGGATGGACGGTGCTGTTGTACTTGTGTCCTTGCTCAAAGAGAGTCAGGGGAGGAAATAAGATGGAAATCATTTATATTCTGACGTCCAGTAAGGATGTTTTTTGTGGTGCTAACAAGCCACAAGACAATATCAACTTGCAGAAAAACTGTGCACATTACAAATTATTATAATCAGATTTGTGTTTTACATATTTTTCCTGTTAAGTCTTTTGCATTGGTCTGGTTAATATTGTGGCAAATATCCACAAATAAATATGTTAATGAGAAACACTGCAGTATTAAATACAGGGAATGGAAAGAATTGGGCTACAAAAACAAAACAAATCCAACATGCCGGTGTCTTGTTTACAGCATACTGTACACCATGATTGGCGCAAAATGAAATGACCAACAGACCAAGTGCAACCATGTCAAATTCAGGTCAGATCTACAGTAAAATGAAAGTCTGTATCTGGACAATTACTTGTCACATCCTTTCTGAACATTAATTGACTGCAAACCTTTTCAATAATTTTTCTGGCTGACAGTAGAAAGTGACAGGAAACATTTGGGAGTGATATACTGCATATTTGCTTCAGAAATTTCAGGGAAAAAGATATCCGTGTCCCTTATCATTTAATTTGAAAATTAAACTGATAAGCGTTACAAAAATACAACTGAAACTAGATACTTTGGAAAGGAGATTGTTTTGAGAGAGACATATGCTGTGCCAGAGTTATTCTGCTATTCTCCTGGCTGTGTAGGGGTAGTAGTCAGTTTAATTCTTTTTAGCACCACGTTACCAACCTCATGTTACCAGGTTAATACACTTACTAGTCTGCAATGTGGGGACGTCAGTGTGGAGTCAGGGTTAGGACAGGAGGGGTAACGTCTTGGTCTCGGCTTCAGTCCTATTAGACCTTTCTATTTGGACGAGTGAAGTCATGTTTGCTCTAAGTGCAGCACCATTTTATTTCTTCAGTTAGATGTAGCTCTTCAACCCTTCTGTTTTCCTCCTGAATCAGTGCAATAAACAGGAGCTGTTTACAAAATTGGGGCATGTTTATTAGCACTGAGAACAGGAATGAGAAAGTTTTTTTTGTGCGTGTGTGGTGTGTGTGAGTCTTTTTATTTGGCCAGCTTTGGTCATCTTGGAAGCGTCAGCTTGCCTTTTGTACGAGTCTGTGGAACAATGCTCTGTGCTTCGCCAGTAAACCTCCCCTGGGGAGTTTTTATTGCAAGTTCCTCCTTGAAGAGGATATCTCCACGCTGGAAAAGGGACAAGTCATTGTCCCCCTTTAGAAAATGTGGAAATAGTTGGCCTTTAACATTCTAAGTGTGAACTTGTAAAGCAGTGAGATGGTTTGAAACCATGTGTCCACGTTGCTCACTGCACTGGGCAGCAGTCCTTCACACTTCCAGCTGTTGCTCATTTTCAGTTTTCAGTATGTTTGTAATTTTAGTTGTACAGTGCTGTATGGAAGTATTTGTGAAGGGCTATGTGTTGGAAAGTTGAAGTGCAGGACACACCCAAAAGCCCGAATGTCTCTGCAGGAGCCAAGAAACACAATCCAAATAGGAGGATTCATAAACCCACAACAACTTGCTGGGGCTGGCCTCTTATTCAACCAGGACTTGGCTATGAAAACTCATTCTTTCTCACTGTGGAGGATAGCCAGTGGGCTGTTAGACATTACCACATTATATTCAGCGATGTTAATATCTTCATGGAAATTATGTATGTAAATATGTACTTGCACACTAACAGGTATAAGGCAACCTTTCCTCTCCCGTCCTCTCCCACTGACTCGCCTACTGCTTGGCAAATATTCCAGGAATTTTCTCATTATACAGTTGGAAAGAGCCGCGGGGCAGCCAGGTCTGGTCATTGTCGGTGGAGGGAAGAGGGAGCCTACTCCTTCACACACGGATATTAGCGTAGGGTTGAGTGAAACCCAGTCCAGAAGCAGTTATTAAAGAGGACCTATTATGCTTATTTTCTGGTGCATGCTTGTATTTTTGGGTTTCTACTAGAACATGTTCACATGCTTTAATGTTCAAAGAAATGCTCATACCGACTGTGCTGCAGCACCTCTTTTCACCCTCTGTCTGAAGTGCTCATAGACTGTAAGAAGTGGACGTAGTCAATCATTGGTTTGTGGACTGTCGTTTTAAAGCCTCAATTTTGGCAGTTTGGCCCGAAAAGCCCAGTCTGTTCTGATTGGTCAACCGAACCAAACTCTTCAGACTCCGCTCCAGCTCCGCTCTAACTAGCTTTGTTTGAGGGCGTGCCAAAGTTGCCGCTAGGCAGGTATTGTGCAAATGTGTTGCTTGGTTACATCACCATGTTAAGGCAGGACTTCAAGCAAGGTGTTTCAGGCAGTTCAGGAGCAGTGTTTCTGTGGAGTAACTCCCTTTGGCGTTGACTTTGGGCTTTGTAACTTTGCAGACCTTTTACATGCACAAAAACTATATAACACACTAAAGGAAAGGGAAAAAGCACAAAAGCATAATATTTCCCCTATATTCAGTCAAAGGCTTTGTTTTCATTTGCAAAGTTCTCCTTCATATCTACCATAAACTGGGTCTAATTGTGATCAGGCAAAGCAAACAACATTTTGGGTATTGACGTAACAGGCTAATATTACAATAACTACCTCACAATACCAAAGGGTATTGCCAGATCCCTTGTGTGTAGCTGCTTTCTGACTGGCCCTAACCTCCTGTTTGAAGTGGGGGGAGTCGCTCCCTGTCCTAGCCAAGGTCCAAGAGCACTGCCATAGCAACTATTGCCCCGCTGAAGCCAGCCAACCACACACACACAGAAGATAAATGCTAACTGAACAGGCTAGTGCCATGGAAACATACTATAGATACACACCACACAAATCACCAGTGTTTTATTCTGTGGCCTAGATAAGCTTTTGTGCTTCCGCAAAATCCCCCCCCAACCCCTCTATGTTGTTGGGATGCTTAACAATTTACACACGCTACATGGCAACATGGTTGGTGTAAAATAGGTCATAAGATGACAGTGCTGCAGGTTTGGTATGTCAGTGCTCTCTTTGTGTCTCTCAATCTCTGTCCACCTCCCTTATTCGTGTTACTTTTCCATCCGGCGACACACATTTTCCTGCCAATGATTCTCATATACTGACCTCTTCATTCTGGAGTTCACGACTGCATTCATTGACATTTTTCCACATTCATGGACGAATTCCAAAGCCTTTTGAATGATCTTCTTGTGAGGTCATATCAGCATTTGACAAGAATGAATGGAATACTGTAATACCACTACATGGGTCTAAGTGTCCTTCTCTGTCATCCATCACCCTGCTTCTCCTGCCAGCAGCAGCAGCAGCAGCAGCAGCAGCTGTGAGAGGCGGTGGCTGGAAGAGAGAGCGGAGCTGGGCAGCAGATGGAGTTGGTTGCAGCTACGTCTGGCCGAGCTGGAGGGGAGGATACAGCAACTGGTGGAGCTCCACAAGCACATTCGCTCTACCAAGGTAAGACAAAAGTCCTCTGTAAGCACCTCAATGAAGGGCGGTTGACATAATGTACCAACTGGCAGCAATAAATTATTAAGGGCAGGCCTTGATACAAGTCAGTTTCGTGTGAAAACAATGTATAGGGTCAGCCAACTTTTGCTGTCTTACTGCAAGTATCTTATAGAAAGGTGAGCTACTGTAGTCACATTTTAAAGCTGCATTAAGCCATGCAACCAACGTTCATGAACTACTATCACTATGAAAGGTTACATACTGTATGTATCTATAGACTCTCGTCTTTCCAGTCATTATGGTCATTTTTCAGAGAGAATGTCCTGTTGTTTGTTTAATTGTATAATCAAGGTACAATGCATGGCAGAGTATACAATTGAAAACTTGAAAATATGCTGTCTCTCTCTATTTTTAAACAATATTCTTTGTGAATAAAAAGTCCTTTAGATGTCTGAATTCAGTCATTGCAAGGATCCAAAAATCATAAATAGTCTATTTATTTTAATTCAGGCGGACCACCCCCAAAGGTTGGCGAGTGTTAAAAGGTTAACTTGTGTGTGTGTGTGTGCTTGTGTGTGTGTGTCTAAGGGTGGTGTGGTGCTTGCAGAGTCCCAGCCACTGACAGACAGACAGATCCAGCAGACCCTACTGAGAGAAATGGCCGGGTTATCCTGCACGGCCTCGGATGCTGACACTGAACATTGCAGCCCCACACGCCTTCTGCACAACATAGAGAGACAGGTAGGAGGGAGGAACTGGTATACACACACACCTGTAATGTAAATGTAATCTACAATACACAAAGTCAGGATAATATCCTTTTAAATGTATTAGTTTATCAGTCTGTAATGTAGAAAAGCACAGGAGGTTGTGTATCTATATACTGTATCTACTGTATATATACTGTATATACCCCATTGCTAGGTTGAGAAGATTAAACTAATTAATTAAGGCATGCATGCTGCTTGACCTTGTGTTATTGTCCTAAATTAGAGACTAAATCTGGAATGCATGAATTCCTGCTGCTTTATGAAGCCTACAGGTATTTAATCAGCTCAAAGGGAAATACTGTATTCGTCCTTGTGGCTGTAGAGGGTGAGCTGATGCTGGGAATCATCTGTTACAGACTGTCTTAATGGTATAAGAAATTGTAGTTAGATTTGTATTTGTGTATATTTATTTATCTGTTCTAGTTTAAAAAAAAAAAAGTATATTAAACATTTTACATAAATTCAAAAATGGCACTAAAGCATTTTTTTGATTTCAGGGAACAGTGTCCCCAACTTAAGCAGGCAGATACCCATGTATAATTTTATGCCAAAATGAGTACAAAATTGCACCTGCACCAGCTGATGTGCATTAACACAACCTCAACTCTGCATTTTCATTTCACTTGACGGAAGTGAGTTTGTTTGACCAGAAAAATGGATGTTTAAGCACCTTGTGTTGTGCTTTTAAGAGTGTAATTTATGTGGATATGTTAAGCTTCCCACTCTGTGTTGATATGTAGTCTGACATTGGATGTAGATATGTGCTGTTTAAAATCACTACTGGGCAGCAGTTAGCACATTTGAGCCACAGCTCTGCAGTGAAGCAACTGAGTAATTCTTAAAGCATCATTAATCATCAATAGTCAATCATAGTGCTGCACCTTGGTAGCATGAATAGCACCGAGGTACCTGAATAAAATGAGTCTGTACTGTTGATCCTTTCAAACGTCACACACCATACACACGTTTATCAGTCTGATCAGTCCAGAATCACTTATAGCAAACAATATTAAGGTGCCAAGAGAGTATAAACACTGTATCTTGATTAGTATATCTTTCCTTGGATGGAGTGTTTACTCACTCACTGCTACTATAGACATGAATTGTGTTTCAAAAGCATTACAGTATATGGATGATGTCTTCATTGCAGAGTGCTCAGCTCAGCCAGATTGTCAACAGTCTGATGCCTCCTCTCAGCTTTTCACCGCTATCTAAACAACCACACACCTGGGAGGGCAAGAGAGCCTTCAAGAGGTAGCGAACACACACACACACACACACACACACACGCACACACACACACACACACACACACACGCACACTCACAGGCCTATGTGGGGGCTAGTCACTTTTCTGCAACAAGTCCAAAGTAGATCATTTGCAGCTGAAATAATCAGACATGGGACTCTTAAAGGAACAGTGTGTAACATTTCGGGGGATCTATTTGCAGAAATGGAATATAATATTCATAACTACGTTTTCATTAGTGTATAATCACCTGAAACTAAGAATCGTTGTGTTTTCGTTAGCTTAGAATGAGCCCTTCATATCTACATAGGGAGCGGGTCCTCTTCACGGAGTCCGCAATGTTGCTCCTCCATGTTTCTAAAGTAGCCCAGAACGGACAAACCAAACACTAGTTTTAGAGAGAGCCGTTTGCATTTTTACATTGCCTGAAGGCCACCGTAGTTCTCCGACACGCTTGCGAAACTGCGGCAACGTGAGCCTCAGAGAGCAAATCCGTGGTATCGCCAGCCGCCATTTGATTTCTGTTGCTCCTAAAGTAGTGTTATTATGGTAAGGATGGCGTTACCACGGTTTTGCACTCAGTGGCTCACGTTACCGCAGTCTTAGAAAGGGAGGAGTGAGTGGAGGGATACTCCGTTGGTTGCAATCTGCAACCACAAATCCTACACACTGTACATTTAAATTATGCTTGATTAGATAAGATGCTCTCTAAGGAGAAATAGATCATATATTGATATATTTAATAGACGACAGATCGTACAAGTTAGATAAAGCAAATACATGTAAATTCAAAACAGAGAAAGTGATACCGATAAGAGGTTTGTCCATTGTCCCGTTTAGGCCTAGGCTACAGGCTACGTTATCAAGGTTGAAAACATGCTCCCTGTTTGTAATGTAACCCAGTGAAACAGCCTGGTCGCTCCACACCATCTGGCCTGACTTGAATCATCCCTTCATGTCTTTCCTTCCTGCTGCCTTTTTAACTCTCCCTGTCTGGCTCTGAAGATAAAAGCCACGTGATTTAAAAAAAAAAAAAAAGACCTTCTGCTAGTTTATGCATGTAACAAGGTGTTTTTTGTTCCTGGTTGTTATTCTCAGAGAAGATCTAAGACCAACGACACATTGAAAAACTTGCTTTTTGAGTACTTGTGATCTTTGCATGAATCATATCCCTGACATTTCCATGACCTCACCTGATCTCGTCCCCTCAGTGGTCAGAAAGGAGACAACGTCTCTGTGCCTGGGAGCTCTAAGCGAAGGAGACTGGGGACCAGGGGGCTCTTCAAAGCTAATGTGTCATGCGTGTGTGCCCGGACCAGACCCTTGGTCACCTACCACAAGCCTAAACTGTTCACTATCAACACATGCAACCCCAGCAGTCCACAGGTAGGCACACAGAGTCTCCTCTATTTTATTTCTGGGATTATTTGCTGTTTCAATTACAATGTGTTCAGTTTGTATTATTTCTTATTTACTTCCCATACTTATTCTTATCTTAAAACCGCTCATTAGTGCCGCCCATATACCTTTGCAGTGTAAGCGGGTGTAGATAATGGATGGATGCATACAGTTGCATTTGCATTCCTCCTTCTCTATTCTGAGGATGTGACAGTAAAGACAGTAATGATGACAGATGACACCAGCACTTTGCATGATTACTGTATTGCTGCCCGAATTTACATCACTACGATGCACCACTTATAAATCCCAATTGTAGAGCCACTTTGGGTTTTTATAACACATATTTAAAAGCTGATTAAGGTGTGCCAATGTGTAGAAGCTGTAAAACATATTCATTCATTTATTTAATTAGAATTATTCACGTATTCATGTCAAATGTAGCTTCAAAGCAGTGGCTCTTAGTCGGGCTTCAGTGTTGGAATGAAAAAACTAAAATAGTTCCTCAAATTAAACAGGAATTAATGTTTAAAGCCCAACACCTGCCTTTAATTAAGCAGTAATATCTCTTGGATTTGCTTCAAATAAACAAGTGAATGTGATTATTTTAAAGCTCTAGCCTTTATTTAGCCTGGGGACATTGCTATGTTCTTGCCCAAGTCAAAGGTCAAGTGGTTGGCAATGCCCTGCTTACTGTAGCTTCACACAGTTCTAGTAATAAGAGCTACCACATTATCATTGTACAATTATATACAATATCACACACACACAATACTTTAATTCAGTTTTGTGTTAATTTTTTTCTGATATCTTTATTTAAACCTGCACTAATCAATATTTTATGTTAACAATGGATCAAATGACCTGCTAGTAATTTTCGATACATTTTGAGGTAAATATTGGGGTAATTTGGCAGTAATTCCAAAGAAATTTCGAATAGGTTACTAGCTAATTATCACCTAATTCCATGAAATTTGCGGACCTGTAAAATGAAGTGTTACCAATTTTCTCCCTCTCTTGTTTTCTCTTGTGATTCAGGACTCGGGGAGGTTCACGTCCACCCTCTCCTCTTCTCTCTCATCATCTTCCTGTTCATGTTGCCCATCTTGTGATCCCGTAGTCCTGTGCTCTGGTCCGGACTGCAGCTCCAGCAGGGCCCTGTCCTCCAGGACCCCCAACTCCACACGTCACCCTGTGTCGTCTCTTTCACTCGGTAGGAGAAAGATTAACACAGCTTCACAACATTGGCTGGTGTGAAAAGGCTTTACAATCTTAAATGTGTAGGAAGACTTGTGTACGCTAAGCAACTTTTTTCTTTGAAAAGAAAATGTGTAATATTGATTCATCTGCTGTTTTCTGAATGGAGTAGTTCACAAGAGTCATTTCTTGGCTTCATATTTGACTTGGCAAACCGACTCTAAGGTGCAACACACACCGGCCATGTTGGGTCATTTGTCAGTTGACGTCTGTAGCAGAAGTAGTGATAACCCGGCACATTGACTAGAACTGTGCATCATGATGCTGCCGGTGTTTGGGCTTGCATAGAAGAAAATGGATGTCGGATCTTTGACGCGTGTCGTACACTGCTGGTGTGTTGCCCTTGATTGCATGCTTGCATATAGAAATGTGCGGAGAAATTGATCATAAAAAATGTTAGATTGCTGTAAAACATTGTTTTGACAGCATACTTAAAATTGTGTCGTCCTCTTCCAGACACTCTTCTGTCCCACCCCTTCAAGAGGGTCCCGGCCAGAGAAGAATGGTCCCAAAGGCCTCTGGTTATCAACATCCAACCATCCGGTGCAGCACACTACAACAGACGCAGCTCCACTCCACTGCACACCAGTAAGATCCTGCCCTTTACCAGTATTGATTACCCCGTACTGTTCTATGGTGCTCTCCTCTCTTATGTTCTGCTTGCTCTCTTTTGCCCAACATGTACAATGTTTTGTCATTGCCACAGTATTCCAGTATATCTTACTGAGCCTATATGTTTAGGTGCTGCTTGTGAGCTGGGCTATAACATGCCTGTAACCCGCTCAGTTGTCGTAGTCAACTGATGAGGAAGATGACAGGAAGGCAGAGGTGTTATTTGAAAGACTGCACCTGCATTCTAACAGATAGGAGCCTCACTGGCGTTTGATCCACTTCTCTTTGCTGTGGTGCAATGAAGTCTGTTTTTGAAGTCGATGGTAATTTAATGTTGATGCAAAGTCAACACTACCTGCTGCAGCTTCACAGTCAAAAAACCTTCCAATGGTGCCTTTTATTAGAATGACTGTAGCTACATTACTGGTGGTGCTTTGGTCCCAATATGATAAGGCATAGCACGGAATAATGTTATAATTTGTATTTAATACAGGGCGGTCAAAGTTAACGCGATAATAACGCGTTAACGCAAATTTGTTTTCACGCCACTAATTTCTTTATTAACGCAATCGATCTTCCGGAGGTTGTAGCGGGCTGAGTTTTAGAGCTAGATAGAAGATATTGGCATCATATGAAACTAGAAAACCTGAGGAATACAACCATGTCATACTAGCTTGTCGTGACGGAGGTTAAATAACGCTCCAAAGTTACGATACATTTTAGCAAGGAAAAACTGTCACAGTCATTTTTCAAAGGGGTCCCTTGACCTCTGACCTCAAGACATGTGAATATAGATTTGAGCATATTTTTTACGCTAAATGCAGTACCAGTGAGGGTTTCTGGACAATATTTGTCATTGTTTTGTGCTGGTAATTGATTTCCAATAGTAAATATATACTTACATTTTTTTGTATAAAGCAAGCATATTTGCCCACTTCCATGTTGATAAGAGTATTAAATACTTGACAAATCTCCCTTTAAGGTACATTTTGAACAGACAAAAAATGTGTGATTAATTTGTGATGAACTATTTTAATCGATTGACAGCCCTACTTTAATTTATTGTATTGTTATATGTTTATTTTTACATTCAACGCTATTGTAAACATTTAATTTGTAAAAAAAAATACAATATTAGCTATATCAACAAAACATTTAGATTTTGATAGACTCAAATTAATTTTTTGTTTACATTGTTTCTAAACAATAAATTATGAGTAATTCTGACAATAATAAACTAACAATGGTTGGTTGTAGTGAAAGGAAACAATATTACTGTGAATAAAATGGCTGCTGTGTCTGCTTGTTATCTCCCTGTGTAGCATCATAAGTGGTTTCTAGTATGTCAGATATCCCATTGGGTCTGTATGAGGCCTCTAACTGAGCAGCAGGTGGAAATGAAATCAAATGGCATTTCACCAGACGTCAATATGTGTCTTTGTATATTAGTCTGAAGCTACTGAATGATCATTTACCTCTGCACTTACATATCTCTGGCGGCTCTGGTTTCAGGGCTTTAAGTGGCCCTTGCTCCCATGGTTATAGATTGATGATCCAAAACAATCAATGATTGGTTGACTTTAGAATATTCCCTGTTCATCTGGGGCAGTTTGATTAAACATTATGTTTTACATTTTTATTTTTTATTTTAAAGTTATTTTTTGGGGGCATTTTTACCATTTTTTATTGACAGTGGATAGAGTCTTGGAAAGGGGGGAGAGAAAGAGAGTGGATGCGGAAAGGGCCACAGGCCAGATTTGAACCCGGGCCACCGCGGTCAGGACTGAGGCCTGTTACATGGGCGCCCGCTCTACCGACTGAGCTAACCAGGCGCCCACACTATGTTTTAAATTGTGTTAAATACAAAGGGAAGGTGAAAAAAGGCATGAAGTGATGTAGTAGAAGTAGAGAGAGAGAGTAAAGGAGGAGACACAAAGGAGGCAGACTGGAAATTGATGAAGACGTCACTCACCCACCACTCTGTCGATTTCCCGTCAGCTCGAATGATCTTATTCTCCTTTTGACGGCCTGTCAAGTAAACGTCAGCTAAAATAACAGTCTGGCACACGGCAACAAACCTCTTATCGTAGCTGATCGTAGCTAAAGTAGAACGAGATTACATAAACAGTCTAAGCAAGAAGGAGACGGTAATATTGGCAAATGGCGTGGAGAATAATGACTAATGACGTACTTGGATTAATAGTTAATTATGGTAGCTGTTTGTACAGTGTAAGAATAGAAAGCACAGGCACTACAACACAAATGATGTACTTTATTATTGAAATTAATGGTGGATCCCAGGCATTAAGTTCTGTTTGAAACTGGCAGCAGTTTCCTGACATCATTGACTATAACAACACTAAAACTAAGGCTGAGATAAGTGTGTGTGTGCATCTATAACTTTTGGTAGCCATGCTGGCAGGCAGTATTTTGGTGAGCAAGGTAACACAAAAAAGAAAATGTATCTATTCAAGACCCTAAAAAACATCAAAGCGCCTTTAGTACAGTTGATATAAGCTTTTTTTCACCTAGTTAAGCAAAAAGGAAGAGATTAAATATTTTACATTTGGCTGGCAAGTTATCTGCACTATGATTACTGGAAATAAAGCTGTTGGTGTGAGCAAGGAATAGAAACTGAGATGCAGTCCCCCTGCCAAAATAATAAGTCTAAGGGTTAAAGATTAGCTTTTGTACACTTCAACCAAAGCGTAAAATCCCTGAGGAACTGAAGGGCCGTTTGGAATGTAAAGAAATCCCTGTGGTGTATTAACTCAGTTTCCGTGTCTGTGTGTCACATTATAGGTCACACATACAAGCAGCATGCGAGGCATCATAAAAGCAGAGTTCTGGGTCTGTCACCTATCAGGACGGCAGGCTCTGCTCAGGGTCGACACAGGAGAGCCAATCAGAGGAAAAGAAAAAGAAGACGCATCCCCAGGCTGATAGAAGGTGTGTGTATGCAAGTGTATGTTCACCCTATGTTTCAAATTTACAGTGAATCAGTTTGTGATTAAATGGCGACAGTGAAGACTATTGATCCAGAGGAGCAGGATTGGTAAACACAGCCATTTTGAAATAATAAATTATTTATACAAACAACCCTTTTTTTGGATATAAAAGGTCCCGTTTATGATGCAGTGTCTGTTGAAGCTAAGCAATAGTTTGATATGTGTGTGTGTGTGTGTGTGTGTGTGTGTGTGTGTGTTATACCCAGATGAGGAAGATGTCCTGTACCAGCTCGGTAACCCAGACAGTTCAGATGAAGTGCTGGAGGAGAGCTACACACCGGTTTCACGCAAGCAAGCCTCACAGGTAACACACACACACATTTGCGAACGTGTATACCTGTGAGAATCCTCATTGACACATACAGTAATGCGCCAATCAAGACTCAAATTAAACCGGTAAAAACACACTCTTACAACATGCATTGTTTGACGTGCAAATGAGTTAAAAAAAAAGGCTGGTCAGTCTATAGAAGACCTGTATCACGACAACCTGGTGATGAAGAAGGGCTTTGAATGTGTGAGCACTTCTGACTCATTGGTGTGAACCGTCACACCATGTTTCCTTTTAGGGCTTTGTTCGCAAACGCCAGGGAGAGAGTGTGTACAACATCAACAACATTGTCATTCCCATGTCTCTGGCTAAAGTGGAGAAGCTGCATTACAAAGACATCCTGACACCCAGGTATGGAGCAAAACTGAGCAACTGAGTTGCACAGAGTTCTAAAGGTGCTGGTTTTGTATCACGACCCATCACAGACTTTCTTGAAAACGAATGGTCCGACTAACATCATCAGGACTATCATTGTCCCCAAAAATGAATGAAAATGTCACGACTCTTGATCATGCCTCCGTTATGTTAACCTGACCCTCTCAGATGGTTTGTTTCACAAAACCATCTGAGAAGTTATCATTGGAAACTGTTTGGAAAAGGGCAGGCACTTTCAAAAAATACTTGGCAGGTGATTGAATGAACCATCTGTCAATCAAATTAAGCAAATCTAACTGAAGGCGAAAACATTGCCGTACTTCACACGTTCAGTGCCGTTCTTTGCGCTTCTTTCAATAAAGAAATAATCTCCAGTTCTGATATAACTGATGCTGTTGCAACATCTATGCTAACCTCTTTAGGAGCCGCCATTGTCGTTTAGAACAAACAGTCGCCTCTCCGTGTCATTTTACCGGGTCTCACACACACCTAAACCACGCCCGTAGCTGCAGTAGCTCCTCACAGGATGCTGATTGGTCCCTTGTCTGGTGAGCCGGACACAAACGCGTTACTTGGAGATGGATTTTCGTGTGACATTTAATCCTGCGATGATCTCGTGACATCACGAGAATCCAGCTGCCGTGCAAGGTTACCGTTATGTATGTACAGTAGTTATTTATTAATTACGTTTTATTTAAGAATTAGTGCTTGATTTATTTTGTCTCGCGATTAATTTTCACAATTTCTGGGGCGTTTAATGCACGTCTGATACATAATAATATGGCTGTAATTAAACACACTGCTTATACTTTGAAATGGAATGATTCTGTGAACACTGTTCGCCATCATTGTCTGTCTTTGTTTGCAGTTGGCGGGTGATTGACACCTCGTCTCTGATGAACAGTGAGGCAGAGAAGGAAGAGGACAATGAGGATGGACAGGTAGTGTCTCCTCGCTTTGGACATGACTTGTTTATTGTGATTTGTGAAAAAAATATCATCTAATTTGTGCGAGTGTGTGTGTTTCAGGTGGAGGATCTCATTGATGACGTTTTTGCAGAGAGACATCTGGACTTAGAGCAGAGAGAGAAATTGCGCTGGCCATCATGGGGAATCATGCGTCCTAAAAGGTGGAAACATACACACACACACACACACACACACACACACACACACTCATTTGAATACTGTTACATGCAAAATGCAAGGTGAACTACATGCGTCAGGTGGGTTAGGGAATATGAACTGCCTTTCTCAAACATCAGAAATGTTGGGCAGTTTGTCACATTTCATGCTTTTATCAGAAGATGATAACAAAGAGATGCATTTGACAACTGGATTAAATCCTAAACTCACTGTGCTGACCGCGCAGTGCAACTATTGCACACTTGGTTTGTTCATATTTGCATGTAAATATAGCCTGTGTGAAAGGGGACTGTTGAGTAATCTCCTAGTGAAGTTTCACGGGGAATGCTTGTTTTTTCTCTCCAGATCTGGCAGCAGGTTGTCAGGCAGTGGGGGCGGGATGTGCACATCAGGAGAGGAGAGCTCTGTGGAGTCGAGTTGTGCTCAGCTGGATACCGATGAACAGCAAAGCTCAGCGGAGTGGATGGTAAGATCAAAAGCACCACAGCTGAAACCCCAAATCCCCCAAACAAACTCTGAATATCAGCATATGATGATTCAGGTGCCATAGGAGGGAACTCAGACTGAGTCACACACAGCAGTTTTCTATTGGCTGCTACATTATGATGCCATGTCTCCAACATAGTGGCCACGTATCTAATAGAGGTGGGAATCACTAGAGGCCCCATGATACGATATTATCACAGTACTTAAGTCACGATACGATCTTATTGTGATTTTAAACATTTTGCGATAAGATATATTGCGATATATTACCCTTTTTTCAAAATGATGCAGTTTGTCAACATCTGTTTTATCTAATAAGATACAGTTTTCACTCTGTTCATCTCAGAGTTTTCATTCACATATCTTGAGGTCAGAGGTCAAGCAACCCCTTTGAAAATGCCTTACCAAAATTTAGCGTAAATTTGGAGCGTTATTTAGCATTCTTCCCGACAAGCTAGCATGACATGGTTGGTACCAATCGATTCCTTAGGTTTTCTTGTTTCATATGATACCAGTATCTTCACTTTATCTATACAATATCGCACCGCAAAATATCACGATACTATGCTGTATCAATTTTTTCCCCACGTCTAATGGTCATTTTATGCACAGTTATTTTTTTTTTTTAATTGCATTTTGAGTATTCTTCTTTAATAACATATAAAGGACACACTTAGTACATATTATATATTTTCACACCGATGCCAACTGGTGTTTTGTAAAATGAGTTTTGCACTGGAAAGAAGAATCCTTTCTCCTCCTGGATTGCCACCATTAAAATAAAACGATAATGAATTTGGGGTCAGAGTGGGTCAAGGATCTTAGAAACTCATTTTTCCTGCGACATCAAAATGATCAAAAGTCCCAAAGAGGTAAAATAAGTTGATTAAATAGGTACTATAGTCACTATAAAAGGGAAATTTAGAAGTATATTGCTTATAGATGATTATTTTATCACTTCAACCCCTAAATGTTGCTGATTTTCTGTAACATTCCAGTCAAATATATGTTTGTTATCTGTGTTTCAGAAGAGGGAGGGAGAGTATAATGTGGCAAAACTGGGTTGCAGACTAATCAATACTCTTTCCCAGTCATATTGTGTGGGTTAAATAGCCTAGATGCACCCTTGAGAGCCTACACAGACACTTGTCTCCACTCTGCTCCGGTTGATGATCCTCTGATTGCAGTGCTCTGCGCCACTTGGCTTTGATTGGAGAAGGAATGAGTTGCTACTAAACCAGACTGTCCAAATCAACCGTCTCCACACCACAAATATCCCCTACTTCACTGCTTTGCACTTGTTATGCACTCCTGCACCCATACAAACCCTGATTGAAGCACAACAGTTAGATTTTTTAAACAGGCATCAGAGCCATGCACCTCTATGATATAGCCTTCAAAGTCTGTTATTGGGAAGAGCAATTATCAGGGTTCTGGACATTATTTCACAATTTAAAGGGGCTCTATGTAAGAATCAGAACACGCTTGTCCCACAACACTAGTTTTCCCCCCCGACGTCAGTCACATTCCTGTTTTGCAAGATGGGCTTCATTAAACTTTGTGTTTTTTGTGCATCCGTGGAGTTTGTGTTGGAGTCTGAGTTGTGGTGGGGGGCTGGTCGTTTGTTGGCGTTAGAGGACTCCATTTCTAACCGAATGTTAGATATCGTTGCACGCTGTTAGCCCTGTAAGCGGAGCTGAAGAGAGTAAAGGCACTCGCGAGCGCGCATTACGGCACATCCGTTTGATTTTCCCAGAAAAACCTGCCCGCATTCTTCACATTAAAAGCAGTTTACAGGCTGATAGAGGAAACCCAGAGAGTCGCAGAAGGTCTCATTTTGTAGGTTAGGTTACATCCTGGTCACACATTGTCAATAAAAAACAATTAAAAAAAGTTTATACATGTAAACATTTACATACAGTCCCTTTAACATGTTTTGTACATTCTTATGAAAAGGCTCAATTGATTTATCGATATAAATGTTATATTCTAGAAAGTGATACAATTAGCGCATACTAAACTCTAAATCATGCCACCGTCAAGTATATTCAGTTTACAGATGTGTATAATATATATGAAAAATTGTTGCTCAGATCCTTTATATATGCCCTCTGTCCTCCGGCAGCCTCAGACACCCTGGGAGCCACGAGTGTTTCCTTTGGACGAGAACCAGGAAGACGCCCTGCTCTCTGATGACCCCGAAGATGTCCCATTAGGGCGGGCAGATTGTAGCTCTGCCTCCTCCACATCAAAGAACTCCAACTCCCATCTCTCCCCAGCTCCGTCCTCTGGTGCTACACTGCCCTCTGGTGGACAACGCCAGAGCAGCACACCCAATGACAGCTGAGAGAGCAGTGCCTTACTTTTTACATGTACGTTGGGAAATACAGTGAATTCCCTCTTTTAATAGTATAGTAGTGCTTACTAAGATTGAGCTTTTTGCTGAATTTTTAATTTATTTGTTCTTAACAAATTCTTAAATTGTTAATTCATTTGGCAAGTTTGTACTAAATAATTTCATTTTTCTTTTTTTAAAGTAATGGAATAAGTCAGTTTATCATTCATTTAATAATTTATTTAGTCATTCGTTTAATCATCTGTGCATTCATTCATCTGTCCAATAAGTAATTCATAGCACAAATGATTCATTCATTTCTTAATGGATTTCTGGTTTAATTTTTCACAACACACATCTGATAATTGATTGATTGATTGATGCAGTAATCATTAACAAAGGCATAATTCATTCATTCAGAGTAATTTAGGAAGTTAAGTCCGTAAGAAAGATCGGAAGGTTCATACAGTTAGTCATCGGATCTCAATCAAACGTCAAGAGTCAACAGTAGGAGTTGTGTTTTTGACAGTTACTCAAATGGTTCTGACAATTAAATTAATTAATTGTTTTATTTCCTCTCCAGATCTCCTCACGTCTGGGACACCATGAGGAGAAAATGTGCCGTGGGAACCTTAATCGGGATACTTAATACATTCCAGAAAAGTGATTTGATGTTATTTGCTTAAAGCAAATGTGTTTTTTAGGTGTATTTTGTGAGTATTGTAGCATGTACCATAATAGTTTTTAAATTGACTACTGTAGCTTCTGCTACACATTCAGGTTTTAATGTATAAGAGGTACTGTATGTAAAGAAATAAGTACCAGCACAGCCCCACTGTAGTCTCAGGTCTGTATACTGTTTGTAGTCGTCTCTTACTATTTATTTTCACAGTTGTCTTAAAAAGTCTGTATAGGAAGACTTACATATACAGTATATAACTTTTACTTGATTTACATGTTTATTTGTCTGTTGATGCTGTCATTTGGTATATATATTTTTTATGAAAGTTATTAGTAAACATTAACATTAGTAAACATAGTGGTTGATGTCATACTTTGCCAGCCGGTACATCTCTCCACGGTTTCTATTTCAGTCACGTCTGCAACTTCAGCCAAGTGTACTTTACTAAGATGTCATTGATACAAGATAGTACTAGAAGGACAAACTAATGTGAGGTCATTTCAGCGATTTGGATGATTAACATTCATGGAGGTCAGCGCTTTTTTAGGGCCATAGTCCCAAGTGAAACAGCTCTTACTTTGATCCCATATGCATAGCCTCCTCTTATAATATCCTTCACATCTACCGGGAGGCCTAATGGGCAGATGGTGGTCAAGGTCATCCCTCTCATCTTCATGTGTGTCATGTCTGTTGCTTCATACCAGGGATGAGAGACAGGGTGCCCAGAATTAGAAACGCAATCACATGAAATTAATTTTCAGATAGTAATTATGTTATTTCAGGTTGGTAGGGGTGGATTAATCGAGTTTTCCCATTTCCATTGCTTCAGATGTCTGCTGAGGCAAATCTGTATTTTAATTCTTTCTCCTGGGTGGATTATTGGAAAGCAGCATATTTACTGAAAAACCAAGAGGCTTCTCTCATCTCTCCATGAAAAGTGAAGGGGTTCCGGCAGTCTCACATCTCCTGTAGGAGGTCCACCTGAACTCTGCCCAGCCACATCGGTCTGATCCTGATAGCTGGCAGGCTAAAATGAGCCTCTGGAGGCCACATGGGGGCCATATTGCTCCTTAGAAGCCAGCTTCAGTTAACATTAAAACATAATCACTCAAGAATACGTTAATTGAACTGGAATTAACAGAATAAACTGGTGATGAATTGAAGGTAAATAATTTATCACTTCAAATTAGTCCCAGCTTTCTATCATGGACACAACTACGAAGAGCAGCCTCTACATGGGTGTAACTACAGCAGTTGCACTCCTGAGGGTGCTCTCTTACATACCAGAGACCATTTTGAACAACCCCAACATTGGATGCAGTATAATGTAATGTGACAATATAAAAATAACAATACTGTAATTAATATAACTGCTTGTATAGGCCCACTGTTAAAGACTTTTACTGTAGGACTCTGGGATTTTTTTAAATGTAAATGTATGCTTCCCCATCTGTCCATGCATGCATGTTAGAAAGTAGTTCCAATGAACATTGATCACGGTGAGGTCTGTGGATTAACCAGAGTTTTCCTGGGAAGACAACTAAAAAGGGAAACATTTGGATAAATAGCTACTGCAAGGGGTAAGTAAGATAAACATGTTTTTTTTAGGTTTGTGGTGTACAGTAAAGCCTTGCCAGTACACCGGTGTTCTGACAATTTATGCTTATGTTGCCTTGTCGAAAAATGGTAAGGTTTCTGAGCATATAGTGAGCATATCTTTATCCCCCATTTTATGCGCATGCGAAGTAGCACATCTCCTGCACGCACAAACCATGCCCCTAACCCTAGCCAGGGCACTTACTTGACATCTCACCAAAGTCTCAAAGTTAGCAGGTTTGAGACAGAAAACTCTCACATACTGTGAAAAAATGGTAATATGTTATAATGCTGACATTACTTACTTTGTTTTAACAGTTACGTTAACGTTAGCCGCATAATATTTTTACAAAAGAAAGGCTTTTTTAAATATATATATATATATATATATATATATTTTTTTTTAAATATTTGTTTTTAATATTTTTATTTTTATTTATTTTTGTATTTTTTTAACTTTTTTAAAATCTTTTTAAAATGTTTCTTTTTTTATATTTGTGTGCTAGCTAACCTGGCATGACATTACCCAAGCCAAAGAGCATATATTGTCAAGAGGGTGGACCCAGTTTATAGCTAGCTAGGTAGCTAATTTAATATATATATATATATGTATATATATATATATATTTATTTTTTTATTTTTTAAA
>CAKALU010032755.1:27622-38611 GCA_916700995.1 Hozukius guyotensis | reverse complement strand
TTTTTTTTTTTTTTTTTTTAAATAAAATGTTGTATAAATCAGGCTATGAACGATATATAACCCCTATGTGAAAACCTTCACAATATAGATAGAAATTAAACTGGAAATTTCGGTGTATGTAAGTGCTACTAAAGTGGTCTAAGATATTGTAAAATTCCATACATTTTACAACAGGTGAATAGGGTAAAAAAAAAAATAGATATCATCATGAAACTTCCCCAGTTTTTTGTATTACAAGTTTTCTGAAATTTTGTTTAAATATGTAAATGAGGCATTATCCTATGAAATATGCACTATTTTTCATACATTTCCAGAACAGAAATCTGAACATTAGATAAAACCAGGTTAAAAATTATTGTTTCATTATGTTGACATATTAGAGTCAAAGGTTTTTACAGAGGGGATTTTGGATATCTCTTTTTCTCACTCCAAAATTCAGAAAAAATGTCAAGAGCCATAAAAAAAAAATTCTCCATGTTATTAGGAATAAAACGTATAAATCAGGCTTTGAATGATACAGTATATGAACACAAACCCTTCTGTAAAAACCATCAGAATATAGATAGGAATGAAACTGGAAAGTTTCGTGTATTACTGAAGTGGAGATTTCTGGCTCAGAGTATGAGAAAAAAATATTTTGAGAAAATAGCCTTTAAAGATATGGATTGTAAAATTACATACATTTTGAAGAAACTAGTGAATACGGTAAAAAAAAAATAAAAAAAATAACACTAATAGATATCACCATGAAACCTCCCCAGTTGATTACTTACATTAAGACAATTATTTTTTGTATTACAAATTTCTGAAATTGTATGTATAAATATGTAAATGAGGCATTATCTAATGCCAACTTTTGGTGAATTTAGGAGAAATCTACAAACACAAATAGACAAAGTGTTGTGAAATAACACCTAAATGTATATTTTGGAACACATGTTAAGGAAGCAAAATAGCCCAAAATCTCAAAATTGACCAGCGCATGAAAAACACTGTTTTTGCCTGGGTTGTCTCCCCTTAAGAAACCTGAGCAGCTTTGAAGCAAAAAAGAAAAACACTTACAAAAGAATACTTGTAATTATTTCCATTTCTATTCCCATGCTGTCCGCAGGCTTTGCTTTGCAGCTGCTTTGTGCCCGTGTACTGCGGTATGCTGCCTCCAACCTTCAAAGGAGAAGTGAGTATTTCATTCACAAACTCACTTCGAGCACATTGTTTGGTCTGTATCATAATGTGTGTAATCTCATCTCACAGTACTATGTGGACGGGGGTTTCAGCAGCATGCAGCCGATGCCGCCTTTGCCCTACAGTCAAACCTTGACGGTGTCTCCGTTCTCTGGAGAGACAGACATCTGTCCCGCCGACACACCTTGCACGTGGGACGTGGTGGTGAGCGGCAGCACCTTGAAGGTCAACAAGGCTAACAGCTTCCGGATCTTTAATGCTCTCTACCCCATGGCTTTAGAGGTAAGACCCATCACTTAACATCTTTTAGAAATGTGGAACAAGAAATTAAAGATGTGTTTTATAATAGTGTGGACTCAATTGAACACTATTTAGGAAATCAGATCTTTTGAAGATAATCTCATACTGCTCTACATAATGACACTATATATAATAACCCACAAACATATCTGTCAACCTAAATGTTTAAGTGGGTCTGAGCAGGGGTCAGCAACCTTTACTATCAAAAGAGCCATTTTAGGCCAAAAAAAAAAAAAAAATCTGTCTGGAGCTGCTGCAAAACATTTGAGCATTGTGATGAAGATAACAGTTTATAGTCGAAGTATATAGTATATAAGTCTAATGCAGTGAGGGCCAAAGTGCAAATGTACTACTACGAAATGTAACTTAACGAGAAAGAAAAGTAGTAATATTACGAGAATAAAGTCATAAGTTAACGAGAAAAAAGTCGTAATATTATGAGAATAAAGTCATAACTTAACGAGAAAAAAGTCGTAATATTACGAGAATAAAGTCATAACTTAACGAGAAAAAAAGTTGTAATATTACGAGAATAAAGTCACAACTTAACGAGAAAAAAGTCGTAATATTATGAGAATAAAGTCATAACTTAACGAGAAAAAAGTCGTAATATTACGAGAATAAAGTCATAACTTTACGAGAAAAAAATAAAATAACACGTAAAATTACTACTTTATAATATTATGACTTTATTCCCATAATACTGCAACTTTATTTCTCTTAAACCTTTGACTTTATTTTCATGATATTACGACTTTATTTTCATAATATTACGACTTTATTCTCGAAATCTCAGATTTATTTTTTTTCATCAATGTGGCCCTAATACTCCGTCGTACCATAGACCTACAACAATGATAAATGAAAATGAAAATGTAAACAAAAAACAGTTATTCATTTCCATTTTTAAAAATCCACAGGGAGCCACTGGCTGACCCCTGGTCTAGAGGATGACCCTTTTCTATATACATGTTGATGAATCACTTAACACTGTGAAATATACTCTCTAAAAGGATCATTCTGTAATATCTATTTTTATTTGTGCACTTTAGACTCTGGAACAGGCCTACCACAGTGGCTATAAGGACGCCATTCATTTCCTTGTGAGCAATGGTGAGTCAACTGTATTTGCAGGGAAAAGCCAGCAGACATAGGTTTAAAGTCTAGAAAGCTCACATTGTTGTGTCCAGGAATAAGTTTGCCTGTCTACTGCAATATAACTGGGACATATCCATGCCTTGAGCGAACTCTAACCACCTGATTCCCTGGAGGCCCCATCTGCGTTATAGATACTGTACATTTTTGTCAACTCAATCTTTATTTCTCTTTCACGTCTTTCCCTCGTTTGCAGATCTTGCCCCATATTTGATGATAAACAAAGTGCAAGGGCCACTTAACTGTAGCGAAACTAAAACACGGATGAATGTGGAGATCGTCATGGAGGAAGAGAAGGAGGTGAAGGTGGAAAAGGAGGCCGCTACGCTGACATCTTTCAGACGCATACAGACGTGCAGCTCTACGGACCATGACTCGACCGGAATTAAAGAACCTCCTCCTTTTGACACGGTAAAGAATGGTATGACATTCAGTACATCAGCCGTCACTCAAATTTGTAAATTACACTAGCAAGAGCAAAACATTCACGTTGTTATGCTAAGCCTTTGTGAACATGTGTGTTTCAGTTCTGCTGGGCAACGTGGTGACCTATCTGAGCATGTTTGGACTCCCTGCGAGGATCTTATCCCACCTGCTCCTACCGCTCACGCTGTCGTTTTACGCACTACTCCAGAGCAGGGAGAGGTAATAAGTACACTGAATACACAGCAGCCTACATGACATGGACAAGAATGTAACAGCGATTGAAGACAATGAGGTTTTGTGCTCAGAAAACTTTCATGTCTACTTCTGTTTGTAACACAAAAATGCCACGGAAGGAACAATCTTTGTTTTCTCAGATTTAAAGGAACAATTCAACATATTGGGAATTATGCTTTTAGTTTGCTTTTTAGGCGAGCGTTAGAAGAAAAGATTGATGGGCCTACGACTCACGCTGTTAAACATAGGGCAGATTAGTTGAACTGGGCATAAGACTGGAAAAAGGTCCATAATGGCTCGTAAAACTGCAACATGCTCTTTTTATTCTTTAAAAAAACAAAACAAAGAGATATAACGTGTTTATTAGTGAGATTTAGAGATGCTGGAAGGTCAATTTTGTCACCTTCAGACAGAAACAGGCTAGCTGTTTCCAGTCTTTAGCATAGACTGTATATAAGAAGTGGACGTAGTCACCGTGACATCACCCACTGGTTTATTGACTGCCGTTTTGAAGCCTCGAGTTCGGCATTTTGGCCGTCGCCATCTTGGTTTTTGGCTGTTGCCATCTTGGTCTTTTGCAACCACCAGAAGTGACACGAGGGGGTGGAGTTAAGTACAACCGAATGCTGAATAAGACATTTTTTGATCCCTTTTCAATTGCGCCATGAATGACACATATTATGTTTGTCAATTTAAAAGATAATTTTGCAAGTCAAGAAAGTGGCAGTAAAACTGTTGAAGTATAAGACTGTGAAAATACGTAATTAGAAAGACTACACACCCAAAAGTCGCATATTGACCTCTCTCTCGCTGAAGCTACGATGCCTGTGTGTTTCATACTCGGATGTACTCACATGAGCAACGGGTCTCGCTCGTTCTTTCGCTTCCCAGCTGATAAAAAGACCAGGAGTCGCTGGATAAAACACATCAGGTAAGATAACGTTTCATTTGTGCGTGGAACATAGCTAAGTTAGCTAGCTAGCTAGTGTTGGTGACGTATATTGTGTGAGATGAGAGATGTAGTTCACTGAGCAGTTTCACACAAAACTAAATGATACTACGAAACTACATACTACGTACTATGAAACTACAAACTGAGACTTTCTTGACTTGCAAAATTATCTTTTAAATTGACAAACATGTGTGATTCATGCCACTATTGAAATGGTATCAAAAATGATTTGTCTCTCTTCTTTGCAGCAAGCAAATAAGCATATTTCCCAATATCTTGACGTTGGTTTAAGAAGGATCTAGGGGGAATCCATGCATTTAAACTGACTAATTCAACCCACATCATAGGCTACTTAACCCTGTAGATTCACGTTGGCATTGTGTAGGTCATGGTTATGTTATGGTTATTATTATGATTTGGTTATGTGCTTATACAGAGACACCAACATCAATTAAGCAATCAGAAATGCATTGTTATCTCTTGGTGTGCCGTATTTCAGTGAGTCTTTTCTCTCTCCCCCAGACTGCCGTTGTTTTTCAGCCAGGCGCCTGAGTGGCTGTTCTGGGCTTGGCATGGCCTGAGACATTTTACATTATTCTTTTACAATGTATGTGTCTGTACGCTCAAAAAGAACATACATGACAGGTAAGACTGCTTCCTTAATTGAATTATTACTCTGGGAACTGTGTTTTAATGCTTTCTGAATAACTCCTTACTTAGAAATGTTTGAGAACAGTTGTTGTTTACTGATATTTTCCTTGCAACATCTCGTCTCATGTCTGCCCCGACCTGATTGGATTAAACTCGACCTGATTCATCTCGTTTTAGGTTTATGCCCACCATCCTGCTGTTGCAGTGGCTGATCACATTACCACATGAGGCTCCACTGAGGCTCGCTTTGAGAGGATGAGAAGATGTCGGACTTGGGAGTCTACAGAGATGATTCATCATTCCATCACGGGATTGGAAGAAAACAAAATTAGAGAACATGTACAGAGAGAGCCACTGACTTCTTTTTTTAGTTCGCCAAGCAGAGATGTAAACACTGTATTCTTTGTATAACTGGTCACATGTATCTTGTAAAGTTAAGCCTTTTGAGTGCTATTGAAGAGAGCAATGAAAAGTCTTGAAGGTTGAGTTTAGTTTTATGTAAAGAGCGCTTTATTTTTGCTAAGCTGTTTTTCTATTCTCTCATATGTATCAGGAGTGAAGACCTCCACTAAGGCCTCGTTGTATAATTTTGCAGTCAACATTGTGCTGGATTTGGGGTAGAATAGTTGCAGTGCATGAAGCTAACCAAATAGACGTCAAATAAACAAGTATGTATGACACTGTATACTTATATATCATATCATATAGACAGAATGAGCATAACTAATGTTTAATCTGATGGTTACATGGGGTGAAAAGTCATGAATGTGTAAATATTGCGTCATCAGGAGATATGCTTGTTTGGAAATTAAATAAAATACATATACATAACATCCTTGTGGAGGAACAACTGTTGGCTTAGTTTATGTAACGCTGTACAACTATAGAATTGTAATCTTTTAAATCTTCTAATGAACAGAATAATCAACTTTGCATAATCTCTAAATTACTAATCAAGTGTATTACAGTCTACAATGATTTCTGCTCCCAACTGAAATACTCACGGCTGACACAAAAATGGATGCAAGTGGTTTAATCAGCTGATTTTGTGAAAGATTATTCATTTATACTAATATGTTATCTAAAGTTTTAGTGGAACATCCCGGACAAAACAACTTGCAGTTTGAGTCAAGATGAGAATTTAGCTCCAGGGCACTTTATCTGGAGTGTTCCTAATTTCAATTCCTCATGAGAGGTGACAAGAAGTCCTGTGATGAGCGGTTTGAACACTGCGCCCTTTCTCCCCTTGTCCCCTTGAGAGTAAACATGCACTACTACTGTTCATTGATTTGATATTGAGCCTCAGCTGCCTCTGGAATGTCCTCATTCTAGTGGCTGCAGGAAAATCTGGGAATGTTGGGCGTCACTATGACACGTTTGATGTTGTGGGAGCGGAAATCATTGACTTCCTTTATCTCCATTGTAACCAAGATCAAAGTTTGGAATCATGTAGACTGCAAATGAATAAATGGAGAGTTGCTTATTTGTCTTGTGCTATGTATTTTTATGGTTGTAAGCTATGTGTTGCTGTTAGCTTTTACTGCAACAACTCATTCTGGACAAAATCATAAGGGTTGATTCTGATATTGGCATGATGGACAGTTAACCATCTGACCACCTTCATATCAGGATATGGCATCATCAGATTAAATTAATGTTTATTTTGGTTACTCATTTTGTTGCTGTATTAACTTTTTATTTAGTAGTTCTTTATTATAAAATTGGGAGTGGATGGATTTCTTTTGCTATAAATATAATATTTAGAGATATTGGCACACTCCCTTATTTAAATTGTTTCCCAATTACAGTGATTGAACTGATGTTTTAATGAAAAAAACACTATGACTTCCTGACTTCCTGGCATTAACTGTTTGGACATCTGAAATGCCATTTCAGGAAATACCCACAAGGTGGAGCATTGAGTGCAGGGGTGGAGCACAGTGCAGCCGGGCTGACTAGAAATTTAACAAGTGCTGTGATATCAAAAAAGTCTACCATCTCCTGGCCAAACCAGGCCTGGAGAGTACACATCAAACATCAAAAACAACTACCTTTTAGATGAAAAACTATGTGAAATATTGACATTTTTTATGTACTAGTTTGAGAAGATTATTTACAAGACTAGAAATTCCGCCTCAGTTTGAATCTGTTATTAGTTGAAGGCTTTATTCGCTGAAATATGAGAGTGACTGCAAATTTATTATGGGTCTATTTAATCAACTGTTTGCAAAGACAATAGTAGGTCTGTTGATCACAATTTTAAAAGTATTTTTGGGGCATTTTCAGGCCTTTACTACAGACAGTACAGAGATGACAGAAACAGGTCCCCAGTCAGGCTTAAACCAGGGACATTGCAGTTCACGATAGGTGTCTTAACCCTTAAACTACACCACATACACTGAACCCTTGATCCGCTAATCCACCTTTAACACTCCTGCCTGAATTGCAACATGTGTTTGTCAGTCACAGAGCCGGAAAAGACCATTTGATATCTGTGCTCCATGTCCTTTTCATACAGATGGCCCGCTACCTGCGGAGAGATCCTCTTATATAATGAGTGTGTGGATGGATCATACGGATAACACACACACGCACGCACGCACGCACGCACGCACGCAGGCATGCACGCACGCACGCACGCACGCACACACACACACACACACACACACACACACACACACACACACACACACACACATCTGCTGCTGTCCTACACCAGCCACTGATCCAGCCAGTCTGCCGGAAACCAGCTGGCTTTGTAGAGACAGAGAGGAGACACAGCAGGGTGTCTGCACAGCTGAAACATGTATGGGTTCATACATTCAGGATATGCAGTAAGAGATTCTGTTAATTAAAAAGAACATTAATCTCCTCTCCCTTCCTCCCGGACTATCAAGGGCTATAAAAAATTGATTTGAGGAAATGACTGACATGGCTAAAATTAGAGCCCACTCTGCTCCCTGATGATACCTCTAATAGGACATGACCATTTCACTAATCCGCTAGGCAACAAGGTGAACAGAGCGTATTTAGGTGATGTGGCGGCCCATGAGCAGACAGACATTTTGTCATATTATTTGATTCTGATAAAAAAGGTGTTGGTTGCTCTGTGTGATGGAGAGCAGAGGGAGACTTTTTTTTTACTGATAGAGTGTCACTGCCTCACTGCTCCTGATCAATGGAGATGGAGCAACGAGGAGAAAAGAGGATGACCTTTGAAATGATGAAGAGGGGTTGTGACCTTTACCGTCTGACATGCAGAGTCTCTGTCTGACTCAGTCTTGCTCTTTTTTTTTTTGTTAAAAGAACCAGTGTGTAACATTTAGGGGGATCTATTGGCAGAAATGGAATTTAATATTAATAAGTTTTCTTTAGTGTATAATCAACCTGAAAATAAGAATTGTGTTTTCGTTACCTTAGAATGAAACCTCTGTTGGTCTTGAGGAACTGCAGCGTTTATTTCTGCACAAACTGCAACTTCCACTGTACATTCACTTGATATTCTCAAAGCTAAACTAACTCTGTCTTCTGCTCCACTACACATTCACCGCCGCTCTCTCTCTCTCTTGCTTCACCACTCACTTCCCACAAACACACACACTGGCTCTGCTATTCTCCAAATGACCTACACTACTCTCACAAAAACTGCCTCTAGAGAGGGCCCATAGTGTTTTCACGTCAGCCACCGTAGTTGTCCTACACGCTTGGCACACAGGAGAGGTTGCAATCTGTAACTTCCACTAGATGTCGCCGGATCTTACACACTGGACCTTTAAAACACACTCACACATAAATCAATAGACCATCAAGCAAAAGCTTATGTCTGACTAGTTCAACATGAGTGAGAGACTTGAGAAAGTATAATATGTGTGCATGTATGCAAGCTGGTTTACACTTGAGAGGGTTTAAGGTATTAGAGCTATGCTCTCACACTGTATAAACCCTTACTTATGGTATTAGCTCAGTTTGTGCGTGTTTGCATATGTGCATTACTGAATGTCTAAGTGTGTCAGTGTGTGTGTGTGTTTGTGTGGTATTCGTCACAGTGAGTTACTCTAGTATGTTTTCTCCATCGTCTGACTGCTGTAGTAAAGCCTTTTAACTCTCAGGATCACATATTCTCAACTCACACATAAAAACTCAGTCCACTGTCCTTTCTCTTCAGATCACATGCACATAATAAACGTAATAGTAGTGCCACAATCACCGCACGGTATGCCTGCAAGTTTCACTAAATTCCTCTTGAAATAACATCATTTTATATCAGTATCATAGATAGATAGATAGATAGATAGATAGGATAAATTCCTTTATTAGTCCCACAGTGGGGAAATTTGCAGTGTACAGCAGCAAATGGGATAGTGCAAAAACAAGAAGAAGAAGATAGATATATAGATAGAAAAGGGGGTTTCTCTAGAATTCATTTGTTTCACTGAAATATCTTTACTATTACCATGACATGATGAATCCCACTGACTTTGGTGAACTTTTCCTCTAGCACCACCAGCTGGTACATTTTTTTTATTTGTCTTTTATGTAGAAATACCTATAAAACTGATGGCAAGTTCTAGAAAATTCTCTTAAGATGCCCATGTGACCAACTATCACTCTGAGTTTGTTTGTCTGTCCTGAAGATAGGTAATCTGTCGGATCTGGAGGGATAAATTTAGATTAATTCTTTCCACTCAATCAACAGACCTAAACAGATGTTGCCAGGTTTCACTAGGGAGCACAACTTGTGCCTGTTTTAATGAATGAGTGTATTTGTGTGTGTGTGTGTCCTCCGTGGATCTCTTATATAGCCCTCAGCAGGACTCTGTGATCCAACTGAGTAATAAACAGCAACAGATTGACAGTTTTCTGTTTCTAATCCTTTCCTCCTCCTCCTCCTCTTTCGTCTTCCAGTTGATTAGATGAAAAAATACTGTCTTGATGATGACGCCCGGCACTAAGGAACATCTATTCCTTGTAAAACAGACTGGCACCTCTCCGTTTGTCTTAATTCTGACTGGATCGTGCATGTGAGCGTGCCCCACTGGCTCGCTCACGGCCGCCACTCTGCACTGCTCTTATAGGGCGGGTACAGCTGATAACGCCGTCCCGACCGATGCCGCCATTGCGGAAGTGTAGCACCCACCCTCTGGTTCCCCACCCCCCCAGGTTAACACTATTAGCTCTGTCAGTACTGTTACCGTTGTTTTCACAGTTAGCGCTGTTAACACAGTTAGCGCTGTTAACACTGTTAGCTGCGAGCCGCCGGCTCAGCTGTCGCCATGTTGCGAGCTGTGCAGAGGCAATAGAAATGCTCCCTATCTCGCATGTAGCACCTTTAAAAATAAGGATATAAACAAGTTGGATAAATAACCCATATAGCTAGTTACCCCTCACTACAAAAGTACACAGGATAAAAAGAAAACAATCCATTCATTTAATTTCATCATTAATTAAATCTTTTAGTATTAAATCACATACTAATACAAATAAATTCAACCAACTCAATGGTTATAAACAAAACACAAAGTCTCATACTCACAAAAGTGTCCCTGACATAACAAAATTCAAATTCCTGATGTGAAAATCACATGTCCCCTGATTAAAAAAAAGACTGCAGATAATCTTTCAGAAAAAGGGGGACCGTGTGACTTGTGTGTGTTTGAAGGAGAAACTTCAAAGACACACTCTCCTAAAAAATAAGGAGGGGTTAATGCACATTAACCAGAGGCAGGAGAGAAGC
Organism: Hozukius guyotensis; assembly: GCA_916700995.1. Lineage (NCBI taxonomy): Eukaryota > Metazoa > Chordata > Actinopteri > Perciformes > Sebastidae > Hozukius > Hozukius guyotensis. The sequence goes on along the minus strand of CAKALU010032755.1, from coordinate 27,974 downwards.
CTGGAGAGTTGCAGGAAAGGAGACTTAGCTTAACTGTTGGAGGTCAAACAAAGACAAGAAAGTCCACAGCCACATCCGAGCAGGTTAAAGAGGTAGTCATCCAAACCCGCTCCAGGGATCAGCACACTTCCAGCAGCCCAAAGAAGTCCAGGAAATCCAGCCAGTTTTGGAACTGCCACTCCATTTACTTTTATATTGCGTCACGTTTTTCTTCAACTTTTAGTTATCTCCTTCTTTAGCCACTCTCATTCCCCTTTCTGTTCTCCTCCATGCTGTTGTCGTTGGTGGGGGGGGGGGGGGGGGGGGGGGGGGGGGGGGGGGGGGGGGGGGGGGGGGGGGGGGGGGGGGGGGG
>CAKALU010032755.1:0-27602 GCA_916700995.1 Hozukius guyotensis | reverse complement strand
CCCCAGCTCACAGGTGTGTCTGATTTATCTCCACACCATCCTTTCCTGTCAAGGTTGAAAAGGGCTATTCTGTACCCCCCCCCCCCCTTTGTCATCCTTTTAATTAAGAAGGTGTTTCCTAGGGAGTGTGCCACAATCTAATGTAAAATGTAAAATTCAGAATCAAATTTAAGATCTTGCTAATTACATAGAAGGCACTGCATGACCTCGCCCCCAGTTACATTGCTGATCTCCTTGCTCCATTTTCGACCTGTCGAACACTTCGATCCTCTAATCTCGGCCTTTTATCCATCCCCCGCTCAAACTGCAAAACAAAAGGTGATCGGGCCTTTTCTGTCTTAGCCCAAACTCTCTGGAATCACCTCCCCCAATCTCTTAGAGCTGCTGAATCTCTGGACTGTTTTAAGCGGCTTCTAAAAACCCATCTCTATAGGCAAGCCTTTCCATAGGCCTCATCCACATGTGTTATTGTCTGTTTTAGTTTGATCTGTTTGTCATTATTTCTGTGTTTCATATTGTAATTTTTCCTTATTTTTTATCATTGTTTGATGTTTCATTTGTGTGTGAAGCACTTTGTAACGGTGTGTTTTAAAAGGTGCTATATAAATAAAGCTTTACTTACTTACTTACTTAATGCCCATAGGTTCAGGATTAAAGGTCTATGCAGATTTTTATAGTTTTTCTATAAAGAAAAAAAAAAGAATTACGAAAAAACAAACAAAGTATTGTAACATTAAAAAACTAGTTTTATACTTAATGACGAGGATGGCGAGGATTAATCATCTACTGCCTGCTATGTTTGAGTCAGACGTTACCACTTTAATGAATCCTATGACTGGCTGCAATGAAACAAAGTTTTGTTCTGAGCTGGTCTCACAAGAAGATTATTTAACCAACACTGGTGTGTTATTGTCTCATGATGGGCAGATAAAGCAAGTGCACAAGGAAAATGCCCAGCTGAGACGATTGTATAACTGCTTGTTTTTAGTTTTTTTTAAAAAAGGGTACATTCAATTAGTGTGATGATCCAGAACGTTCTGCTGACACACTTACTTACTTACACAATTAAACGCATTCATACCCAGTACAACCTTGTTCACCTCAGATGTTTCAGTGGAGCATTTGTAGGTTAAAGGGATAGTTCGGATTTTTTAAAGTGGGGCTGCATGAGGCACTTGTTCAGAGTCAGTGTATTACCTACAGTAGACGACGGTCAGCACACCCCCAGTTTGGAGAAGGAGGCATGAGTACTGGCAGAGAAGCGAAGCAATGTGACGGGGTCAGCAGCAAAACATACTGTTGCCATCTAAAAGAAAGGATCACCTAAACAAATCTGTATCAGTTTAAGTGTACGCTATATATTTTCACCGGTTTACCTTGCTGTCAGACAGAAGCTGTTATACTTGTCTATGCTCTCTTCTAAGCCATCAGACTCCTTTGACAAAAACAGTTTGTTATTGTTACAAGTTACTGGGCTACCGCTGCCTCGATCGGTTAGTTAGTGTTATTGTGTGACTTTGGTGTATCCGAACTAACCCTTTAAAACACCAAAGTCACAACATCTGCGGTAGACCAGCAACTCCCATGTTCTGCGAGGTAAAATTACTGTTTTTGTCAAAGGAGTCTGGTGGCTTTGAAGAGAGCATAGATAACAGCTTCAGTTCCTTGTCAAAAAGGGCTGTCTGACACCACGGTAAAAAGGTCCAAATATTCTAAATATAGCGTACACTTAAACTGATGTTGAGTTTTTTTAGGCAGGCCTTTTTTTAGGTTGCTAAAATACGTTTTGCTGCCGCCCTCGTCCACAGCAATACATTGCTTTGCTTCCATGCCGCTACTCCTGTCTGCTTCTCCAAACAGGGAGCGTGCCGACCGTCATCTGCTGTAGGTAATACACTGGATAAGTAACTCACGCAATCCCACTTCAAAAAATCTGAACTATCCCTTTAAGGGCCTTGGTCAGGAAACATCTCAGTAGTGGCAGTGTGAGAGAGGGGAGGCACTGTGCTTTCACTTTCCCCCCGCATATTGATCCTGCTGGTGTGGGAATTGACTTTGTGACCTTTCAGTCACAAGCCCTTCTATTTAAAAACTTTGACAACAGCCACCAATGCTGTGCTTGAGACACTAGTGAGTGACACAATCTTCATGATAATCCTCTATTCAATGTACCTCTACAGTAATTAGCATCCTCTGATTTTTTTCAATAAATTGGAATGAACACACCAGATGTTTTTTTTATATATTTTTTTGTAGACATTTGGCTTTCCTTTCATTTAATACAGTCAATTGCCAATATTAGAATAAGACAGTAATAATATGTTCCTGTTCCGCTTGTTTTAACTACTGTAAATACCTTTGGCTCCCCTTGACTAAATGCATCAACACTGCATTTACTTTAGCTTTATTTAAATTGTTGTTTCCCATCCTTCACTGTATCACTTGCTCATCCAGGCAGTCATTGTGACCAAAGTCGTGAAAATAATCACAATTGTAACAATAAGGCAAGACAAGCCAACTTACTGTTATGGCAACGCTGACAAATTTCAATTTGAATGTTCAAGCCGTAAAATGTGCATCTGTGCTACTTTTTATCTCAAGCCCAAACAAAACCTTTTTAGATTACAAATCCAAGTTTGTGTTTTGTTCACTGGGCCATTAAAATTTGGGTCTTTCCTGTACTGTATGTGTGTGCACGCTATGACAGTGGGCTATTATCGCCAGACGCAGTTAATTATGGATGAAGACACACACGTTGCACTACACTCAAGGGAGGGAGGCCCTAGCTTAAACAGAAATAAACTGTGTGCCAGTTCTTTCCTCCGTGTCACACAAACTCTCTCCATCCTATGCGTCTGTCTGTCTGTCTTCTCACTCGCTCCCCATATCTCTCACTCCGGCGTGGAACTTTCCATCAAAGCATCTCGTTAATGATGGAGCACTCTCATGCATCTTTAAGCACTTGACAGGGATCTTCCACTGCACAGTTTCAGCCCACACACAAACTCACACTGATGTACACTTTTGTTGGAAAAAGTCAACAATGCAGTTTAGTTTGTTTGAACGTGAATAATAAAAGGGTAAACGTGCAATAAAGAAAATGTACTTCATCTAAACTAGGTATGAGGACCAAGAGAGGAATCCTCTTTTGGACCAAATCTGTGTTTACGTATAAGTCAAAAATGTGTGAAAGTGTATATTTTTCCATGTGTGCGTTGGTTTATGTGTGTGTGGGCCTTTGGAAGCCCAAACTGTTTAATCGTATGTTGCCCCAGCAGATTAACTTCAAACACTGCATGCACAAGATAACCCTCCTGCTGTCACCTACACAAACAGGATCATGAATGTTTGGGCAAAAAAATGCCTGGAATCTTCCTGAACCAAAATGTTTGCACCTGCACCAGTGTATGACCCATATTGCTCCTGTTGCTGTCAATCTCATTATATGTTTAAATTCCAGGGGGACTGCTGTGTGCGTATATAGCACAGCGGAGGATATACTGTAGTTGATGTGTGGTCCCCTTGAAGTTAAGAGATCCAAAAAATGAAGTTAAATGCAGTCTATGTCGCCTACAACGTCTCAAAACAAACAAGATAAAAGACTGATTATACATTAAAGATCATTATATATTTATAAAATGTAACATACAGTATACAATTTTAATTTAAAATATTTGTATTAATGTATAATTTCAGATATAATTATATACTGTATACCTAATTTACTTATACAACAAACACGGAAAGTAATCTGGAAGTATCTATTATTGAGTTTGGGTAATCCCTTGGATTACATTACTGATTACAATTTTGATGAGGTGTCTAGTGACTGTAATGGAATACAATTTTAGTGTCCTATACCCAACCTAAAACCGCACAGTGCCACGAGAATATGGGACACACACACCCACACACATTGTGGATAAATCACCAGATTACTAGGATTAATATCAAAAGCTGTTGTTAGTCCTCTGTGATATGATGTGATATCTGGATTTAACATTTCTGCTGGCAATGTCAAATGAGTTTGAATCCATGGAAATGATGAGGTTCAACAGTGTAGCTGTTAGTGCAAATTCGAAACGTGGACCTCATCACAGACAATGATCCTGTCGTGGGTGTACTATGTCTTTTTAGTTTGGTTCATGTCCCATCAGCTAACATGGAGGGGACGGGATTTATGACCTATACTGCAGCCAGCCACCAGGGGGCAATCGAGATGTTTTGCTTTCACTTTTGGAGAGCCGTCATGTCTTCCATATTTATATAGCCGACAGACTATGGTGTTAACCAGAGGGGAGGCCGGAGGGTGGGAGCTACACTCTCGCGACAACGTCTTGGGTCGACAGACGGCGTTATCAGTGGTAACTGCCTTATGAGTGCAGTGCAGAGCGGCGGCTATTTGCTAGCCAGTTGGACACACACACAATGGGACTCACATGCACTAAAATGCACAGGCAACTGGACAAGCTACGTAAACAAAGCACAGAGAAGCTCTGATTACAACACACACAGAGGGAGAGCGACTTCATTCTCTGCTCAGGTAGACATTACTCCACTATATCTTTACATAGCAAATAGTTGTTTAATGCTATATTAATGCTCTGATTTTCGTATAGAGAACCTTGAAATAGCATCACGGCACTCTTGTTTCTTCCTAATTTAATCCGATCCATAGACCTTTTTCAGAGCAGACATTTTGACTTGTCATAGCAGGAAAAAGCACAGGTGGAACTAATAACATTTACGATGGCTCGGGTCCAGCAATTATTGCAATACAATGCAGCCATTAGGCTACCGTAATAAGGCTGTTAGTAACAGCTGTGTTTGACATCTCATAATGTCGGTTTGGGAAGCACTGAGTTAGAGCGGGTACAATTCTTATGCCGTTAACTGTGTCCAAATAGAATTACACAACAACATTACACTTTGACAAGTATCTTCAATATGCTGGCTGGCGTATAATGTCTTCATTAACACACTTTTGTTTCTGTAGCATGTTTTCTACTGGAAGGGGAGTCTCTGGGAGTGATGTAACATCCTGACAAAAAGACTGTTAAATATAATGTTGAGTGAACAGAGTGTTTGCAGGTTCAAATGTTAAATAAGTTCCTTCAGCGAAAAAGCTTTTGAACACACAGATTTATGTGTGTGTGTAAGAGATCTATTTCAATTGTAACCTATCTATGCGGCTGACAGTCCATTACCAGAGACCAGGTAGCGTGTGAAACCCCGCAGTCGTCTCCTCCTAAGTGTCATTCATCCCTCCTTTCTCTCTTTTCATTGCCAGCTCTGTTTTCAGTCTTTGACCTTGGATGTCCCTTATTTCCGACGGACATGTGGTAATAATCTGTGTCATACACTCATCCATAGTTTAGGGTTCCTCTTTAGTGTAGTTTAGGTTTTCCTGGAGGAAATGCAACAGTACAGCAGTTGAAAAACAATTTTGGGGAATAAAACTCATCTACTCTCTTCAGCAGCACTCTGAGAGTCTGAAATGTTGGAAACACTGTGGTTGTGTTATTGTTCACAACCCTGCATAATAACACAACAGTTGCGATGTGACACAGAATAAAATTCAGCTCTAAAGTTGCCTGTGAGTACATCTTAATCTGCATTGCTAATTAGATTTTTCTTGCAAATCAAAAGTTGTTACTTTAAAGTACTGCTTAATTTTAATCTACTGCATGAACATGGAGAGACATGATATCTGGGGAATGCGACCACATTCAGGTCTAGGTTTAGGTTAATCATGTGTATATTTATATTTACTGTATGAGTATGTTTTTCAGCCACTAATGTCTTATACATACAGTACACAGATCTGCACTGTCAAATGTAGTGTTTCTACACCTGATCTCTTTTGAAATATGAAGGGTTTCATACAAATTGATATAAAAATGCTTCCTGAAATTATCTATGGAAATGAAGTCCCTTGCATCATTTGTTATTATGAATTGTCTTCTATCAGTTGGGTGACATACAGTAGATTTGCCCTTCATTTAAAAGCTTTTCCTCACCAACAGAACTTAGTAAATATTTGGTTGATTATACTGTAACAACAAATAAAAATTATCAATATGAATACCGTCTTATTCGTTCCCTATTCCCTGAATACTGTGCCACAAACATATTTTCCACTTTGCCCACCAGCTACCTACTATGAATATGCACAACACAATTTTCATTGTTGTTTGGTATTAATTATTTTACACCATAAGGAGTCTGTTGCTTTTCACACTGCATCACACTTAAAGGAAGAAAATGCTTATTTTAGGATCCCGTTTGTGACTGCAAGATATTGTTTTAAGAAGTATAAGTATTTACTGAATCCATGCGTTTATCTTAAGAGTCTTTGTGGGCCTGAGACGAGGTGTTGAGGTGAGTCCAGAGAGCAGGGTATCGGGTGAAGCTAACTGGCATTAATGGCTAGAGGACTACTCCATGTCAACCAGAGACTGGCATCCTATTGTTGTTTGAATGACTTCCAGTGATACAATCGCTGCACTGCCACACACGCCTTGCCTTGTTGATGTGACCTCTATCTGTGCGTGTGTGTGTGTGTGTGTACTAACATTACAGTGAAAGCAGAGACAGGTTACTGAAAGCAATGACGAAACCTTCCCTGAAGGGGAACACCGATAGAGATAAGGAGAAAATACAAGAACGCTAACTCCCTCTATCTCTCTTCCTCTGTCTGTCTGTCTGTCTGTCTGTCTGTCTGTCTGTCTGTCACAAACACACCTTTCTATAAACATGCCAGTGCACAACATGAGAAGACATGATTTAAAATACCAGAGTATATTGCATACATTACAGTAAACTGTATACTGAAATGTTATCATACATACAAATACAAATACAGTGTTATGGTCTTGTTGGTGTGATAAACTCGTAGCCATGACGATGCAGGAAGGTCTGCCTCTGAACTCGTTGCACAACGGTGACAGACAAGGGACTGACTATGTCATAAAAATATATCATCATCACCATAAAGCTGATCTTCAAACACACAGAAAACACATACACATAATCTTTGATCATATCTGAGGGCTTGGAGCCAAAGTGGCGTAAGTGCCATTTTGGGTGAATATGAGTATTATTATATATCAAATGAAAGCTGTCAGTGAGATCTTTTCTGTGTGTAATGATGACCCATATGTTGTAATTATAAGAAAACGAAAAGGCGTAACAGTCAAAAGTGGGGTTTTGGTCTGCGGTAAAAGGGCGTAAGCTTACTTGCACCCTTTTTGACCTAACAAAGCATCATGGGTAGAGCATGCTAAAAACACTTGGGCTTGGAGCCAAAGGGGCGTACAGTAAGTGCAAATTTTGATCCGACTTGAATCAGCTGCTGTTTCCATGTACAATATTTGATTTTTTTGTGTCATCAGATTAGGCTACTTATAATACTATAAAAACTATATTGCTACCGTTTCAGTTGAAAAATATTTATGAAATACTACAAAAATGGCGAAAGAAAGAGATATACTTTTTGGCACAAACATTTTCCCAATAGACTAATGCAGAATATGTAAGAAAACAATTGTAAACCACCTTCATTTTGATCAAAGGTGCTAAATTCAAAATTCAGAGCATTAATATAGCAGCAAAAATCTATTTGCTATGTAAAGATATAGTGGAATAATGTCTACCTGAGCAGAGAATGAAGTCTCCTTCTGTGTGTGTTGTAATCAGAGCTTCTCTGTGCTTTGTTTACATAGCAGGGCCGCCGCACTTGCATTTCAGTGCGTGTGAGTCTCGTGCTCCACTGGCTCTGCACTGCGCTCATACGGTGGTTACCACTTATAGCACCATCTCGACCCAAGGTGTAATTGCGGGAGCGTAGCACCCACCCTCCAGCACCCCCCAGGTTAACACTCTTAGCTCTGTCTGCACTGTTGCTGCTGTTTGCGCAGTTAGCACCGTTAGCTGCTAGCCACCAGCTCAGCCGTCTCCAATGTTGAGAGCCGTGTGGAGGCAATAGATTTGAATTACATTTCCTATTGAGCACCTTTAAAATGTATCAATTACACTTCAATCAACACTGAAAAAAAGATAAGAATGAAAATCTTAATCTTCAAGTATTGTTCAGCAACTTTCACCAAGGCTTTTGAAATTCTACGCCACAAGGAACGTATCAAATTAACTGATACTGATTTTTCTGTTAAAAGGTTTTAAAAACCTCTATAAACACAAACTAATTAGTAGGGCTGTCAATTGATTAAAACATTTAATCGCGATTAATTGCATGATTATCCATAGTTAATCACGATTAATCGCACATTTTTTATCTGTTCAAAATGTACCTTTAAGGGAGATTTGTCAAGTATTTAATACTCTTGTCAACCTGGGACTGGGCAAATATGCTTGCTTTATGTAAATGTATGTATATATTTATCAAATTAATTAACAACACAAAACAATGACAAATATTGTCCAGAAACCCTCACAGGTACTGCATTTAGCATGAAAAAATATGCTCAAATCATAACATGGCAAACTCACTTAGTGTGTCAGTGTGCTGACTTGACTATAACTTGCCCCAAACAGAACCCATTTTCATTCACATATCTTGAGGTCAGTGGTCAAAGGACCCCTTTGAAAATGGCCATGCCATTTTTATCTTCGCCAAAATTTTGCGTAAGTTTGGAGCATTATTTTGCCTTCCTGACTTGGTACCAATGGATTCCTTAGGTTTTCTAGTTTCATATGATGTCAGTATCTTCATTATAGCTTTAAAATCTGAGCCCACTACAACCTCAATATCACAAGTTGCGTTAATGTGTTATAGAAATTAGTGGCGTTAAAACAAATTTGCGTTAACGCGTTATTATCGCGTTAACTTTGACAACACTACTAATTAGTCTTATTAGTGTAACTGCATCAACCTTTAAAAAAAAAAAAATACATTTTCTTACATACACCCATATTCTGCATTAGTCTATTGGGAAAATGTTTGTGCCAAACAAGCGTGTCTCACTCTTTTGCCATTTTTAAAATGTTTCATAAGTATTTTTCAACTTAAACTGTAGCTGTATTGTTTTTATATTGATGCTCAATCTGATTACACAAGAATATCAAATATTGTTTTCATTACATGGCAACAGCAGCTGACTCAAGTTTGATCAAATTTAGTTTTGGCTCTCATGTAAACTCTGATATAACACTCTTACGCCCCTTTGGCTCCACGAGCTCGATATGCTCCACCACATATTCAGACATAAGCGATGTCACGAGCATAAAGCGATTTTGAGATAACATCATATTTTTGGATCCCAATTGACATGCCACTTTTCCACTCTAAGATTTCTTTTATAATAGGTAAACATGTTATAAAAGAAATATTCATAAAACGAACCACCAGAACATTACACTGATACAGCATAACTTAAAATAAGACAGATCATGGGACATTGTGGCCTGTGATGTCGTAACAGTTCCCTTTATTCATCAATTATCTTTGGCTTCTTCCTTCTCTTTCTTTTGTCAGTGTTTCTGATCATGGTGTCACTGAAAGGTCTACTTCCTCAATACGATTTCCACTGATTGACAAAAATTATGACGTTTATAAGGATAGTATCTACCTCATAAACAGATAGGATCCACTATACTTTAGATATGTTGAATTGTATTTCAGGTCTTTGTTGGACAGCATTGTGGAAAATAGCTCTCACAAACAAATGTTAGAATGGAGGTTACAATGTCTACATTTTCAACCAAGCTGAAATCAAAAATACTGAGCATATATGCATGATAAACACAGGTTTTACAGTAAGATTATGTATGGCGAAGTCAACAGTATCCCAACATTACATAATTTAAGGCACTCCATTATAATACATAGTGTGGAGTCAGTTCGACTGCTAACAATAGTGGAGGATTCTTACCCACGCTACTCATCAAACAGGATGAATAAATACAATAGTGATACAGTTTTAAATTAATAAATACAGCAGGGCTATAATCTAGAAACTATACACAAGTTACTCATTCAAGACACTTACAGAAATCTTTTTTTTTTTGTAAGTATGTTACTTTGTACAACCTTGGTCTTATTTGTGTAAGATTGGCCATCAGTCGGATCAGTTATGATTTTGCACAGTTATCTGCAGACTGCGGCACACAACATACATTTTGAAGATGGAAAAAGCCATTAACCAAATTGTCCAATATAAATGTCCGTTCCGGTATAACGGAACCTGTTGTGCACATTCCCGTAACATATGAATCATCATAAAATCAGATGATGTGTCAGCTATTCCAGCAGCAGAAAGGTCATTCCTATTAGCTGAACCAAACCACCTCTGCAATACAGTTAACAGTCACAATCATATGAACATTTTGGGTCGTGACATTTAATATTTCTATTTACCTTTCGTTAAATCTGTTTAAACCTGACTAAGACCAATGTTTTAAGAACACACTGTTTTAAGGCCTTTACACACCGGGGGTGTGACAAATAACCAACACGAAAATGCGAAATACTCGCATACGAATATTATACATTCAGGGCTTTTATTGTGAAAGGTAAGGATGGAAGGAGTGGATCTGGTCTGCGCTGCCTTTGTCAATATTGAAAGGTGTAATAAAGTTTGCCGTCTTGGTTCGGACAAAGGAGCCTCCGTGTTGTTGTTTCATAAATATAGCCACAACTCAACCTGTTTTGCAAAACGTGATTGGTTGATGCCTTTAATCGTGGTGCGAAGGCTCAGAAAATCTAACTTGTTCCGACAAAATTACTTATTTTTTTGCCGCATAATATTCGGGTTCTGTGTGAAAGTACTATGATAAAAACTACAGTTAGAAAAATATATTGACGTGCAAATTAATTGCACGAAAAAAACGACGCCGGTATGTAACAGCCTTTAAAGTTGTGTCAAGAGTCATTGTGTCCACAAATATCAACAGTGAAGCTGGTGTGCAAAATGTTATAATAGGATTAATGGCCAGGACAATTAAAATAAGACCAAAATTATATAAAGAAAATCCTTTAAACATACATACTGCTGAATTATGACAGTGACAGATTTCTTGATGTTTCTATGAAACTAAAAGAAGAGTTGATATACAATCATTGACATGAACATAGGTGAATTCTCCAGCTTGTCTGTTATTTTCAAAGTGTCATTTTCATATTAGACACAAAAGAGGTAAGTACAGTACATCCTGTATATCCATATAAAACGTTTTCACTATAGGTACAAATATTTTATCTCATTGATCCCATTAGACCATTTTTTTTAAGGGAAATCATTCATTTCCTCCATATTCTCCTCTTGTTTGATATTTCTTTCCTACTTTGTGGCAAAGTCTGTCCTTCTAAATTGTATTCTCGTACAGTTATTTCCCTTTGTCAGTCTGCCAGATGCCGTTGGCTTTATTGAGCGAGGTGTCGCTACCCTGTTTGGTACTTGTCTCAGTCTTCATGGCTTGCTCAACAGCATCAGCCAAGGGCACCTTGTCCTCTGCTTCCGTCTCTCTGTGATAGAAGTAGTTGAAGTTGGAAACAATGACGGGAACAGGCAAAGCAATGGTCAGCACACCTGCGATGGCACACAAGGTGCCCACCATTTTACCCCCCATGGTGATGGGACACATGTCCCCGTAGCCTACAGTGGTCATGGTAACCACAGCCCACCAGAAGCCATCGGGTATGCTGACGAACTGTGTGTTAGGCTCGTCTACCTCGGCAAAGTAGATAGCACTGGAGAAGAGGATGACTCCGATGAAGAGGAAGAAGATGAGCAAGCCAAGCTCGCGCATGCTGGCCTTCAGAGTCTGTCCCAGGATCTGCAGCCCCTTGGAGTGACGCGAGAGCTTGAATATACGAAACACCCTGACCAGACGGATGATACGCAGGATGGCCAAAGACATGTTCTGTCCTGAGTTCTCTTGTGGCGTCGAGACCATTTCTGTAACCACGGTTACAAAATAAGGGATGATGGATATGATGTCAATTATGTTCATGAGGTTGTGGAAAAATTCCTTTTTGCTAGGGCAGACCATAAACCTCACACACAGCTCAAAGAAGAACCAGGCGATGCAGGCAGTCTCGATGATGAAGAAGGGGTCTGAGAAAGTTGTGGGCTTCGTACCAGATGGAGCCTCAGAACTGTGAAATCTAGATTGGTTGAAAGGCTGCACCGCTGTGGGCACAATTGGATCGGTGTCATCTCTGAATTCTGGCAGCGTTTCCATGCAGAAAATAATGATGGATATGACAATAACAAAAACAGACACAAGTGCTACACCTCGGGCCGCATTTGAGCTCTCTGGGTACTCAAACAGCAGCCAGAATTGCCGGTACACATCGTTATTAGGTAGAGGGATGTCAACGTCCTTTATGAATCCTTCATCTTCTCTGAACTGCTCCATGGCCTCGCTTCCAAGCTCATAGAACACAATTTCATCTGCAAACACATCCAGGGGAACATTAGCCGGACGTCTGATCTTACCGCCTGACTGGTAGTAATACAAGATGCCATCAAAGCTGGGTCGGTTCCGATCAAAGAAGTACTCGTTCCTCATTGGATCAAAGTAGTCCATCCTCTTCAGAGGGTCTCCCAGAAGCGTCTCAGGAAACTGGTCCAAGGTTTTGAGCTGCGTCTCAAACCGAAGACCGGCGATGTTGATGATGACCTTCTGGTCTCCGTCGTCCAGCCCTCGTTTATCTACAAACAGATCCTCGCAGCACTCCTTAGCGAGTCGGCTGAAGATTGTCTCACTCTCCTTAGTGCCCTCACTGTTTAGCAGCAGTTTCCAGTTGGAGATCATGCTGGCGCAGCTATTGCGCCCTTGTCTGCTTGGACTTGGCATGGTTGGAGACTGGGGTACTCCCAGTGTTTGTGTGTGTGGAATGGGTGAAGATGAGGTGGATTCCCAAATGCAGGAGGGCACGGGCGTACAGGAAAACTGAGAGGCTCGCATAAGGTAGCTGCTGCTCGGGCTGCCGTGCTCTGGGGGCATGTCCACCGTGAGAGCCGTGGTCTCATCGGCGTAGGTGTCCACCTCATCCTCAAGGCTGCTGTCAAGATCATCCAGGCTCTCAAAGTCTACCAGGGCCACCTCCATGGCTGTTCAGCCAGCGCAAAGCCTTGGGACCCCAGGATAAGACAATCACACACACTCAGATGGACAGATGGAAGGCTCAGTCACCAGAACCAGCAGCAGAGTACCAGCGCATCCAGTCTTCAGCAACACACTTACAGTCAAAGGACAAATTGAAAGCGCCCTCTGTTTTTTATTCCCTCCAATACCTGTAGAGTGAGAGACAGAGAAAGAAAGAGAGTCAGTGTGTTTAAGGGTTTGTTCTGTGTTAATTGTCATCAGGTGACAAGAATATGACGTTGGGAAAGCACATGTTCTATCATGACTCCTTGTTTCTTAGATACCCATCTCTTTGGAAACCAGCAGAGAGAGAGAAAGACCAGTGAGAGATACAGAAATGAGGGAACAAAGAGGAGGAAGAGGGTGAGGCAGCTCTAAGACGGAAGAAAGAAAGATTATAAAGATTTTAATCTATTTGAAAGAACTCCTTGCTACTTCTTTCCACAGTTATGGAAAGATAGTGTTATTGTGGAGGCACTGGGATGAGTCATGTAACTGTGAAAAAGGAAATCAACAAATCTAAAACAAAACAGTAACTAATGGAGGGCTTATTTACACATTAAATAATCTCTTTGTCAAACTCTTGACATAAACTTGTGATATTTTCTGCACAAATGATGAAACAAGCTCTTTCAACTCCTAATCTACTCTAAAAACACAATATCCCCACACATGTTATTTCTCTTTCTCACACATGAACATAATCACAAACATAACACCTGCTGAAGGGAAAGGGAGTCAAGGTACGTGACCTGAAATGACCCCAATGCAGACTTTAGAAGGAGAGACCAGTGCAGGGTAACTGGGGCTGTGCATACATTAGTGCATAATTAACTGGCTGTACAGTGATAGCATGGGCCAAGACTCCTCAGGACACTTGGGTTCACATTTAAACTGCACCGTTCGTCTAGAAATCCACTCTGCTCCTGTTGTGCCATGTGTGTCTGCATTCAGATTTACCAGCTTAAAGATTATGTGCATTTGTCTGAATGAGCATCTTTGTGTGCAGTGTGCTTGTATACGTGTGTGTATATGTGTGCAGATGTTTAATTAAAGACTCCAGAGATGAGTCACCATCTAAAACCAGTGCCAATGATAGCAATCCTACTAGGAGAGAGAGAGAGAGAGAGAGAGAGAGAGAGGGAGAGAGAGAGAGAGATGGGCCGGCTGAGTGAATAAGGAGCATGACATGAAAATTGTTGGGAAGACGGATGTGGGTGGAAGGACTGGGGCGGGATGAGGACAGAATGCAAGAGAAGGAAAAGAAAGTGACAATGAGAGAGAATGGGAGTTGATAGGTGGGTGGATGGATGGACAGGATGATGAGAGAGCATCCCTGACAAGGCGAGAGGGGCGGCTTATCAACCAGATGGCGATGAGGGGTAAAAGACAAAAAAAGCTGTGATGGACTGTGCACACAGGAAGAAGGCTAATTCAAAACAGGTAAAGATGTGTAATGAGAAGAAACAGAATCGGTTGGAGTGTAGGATAGCATTTATGATAAAATGATGATGAAATTAAAAAAAAGTAGGGCTGTCATTCGATTAAATTTTTAATCGCAAATTAATCGCACATTTTTAATCTGTTCAAAATGTACCTTAAAGGAAGATTTGTCAAGTATTTAATACTCTTATCAACATGAGAGTGGGCAAATATGCTTATTTCATGCAAATGTATGTATATATTCATTATTGGAAATCAATTAACAACACAAAACAATGACTATATTGACTAATATTGTCCAGAAACCCTCTCAGGTACTGCATTTAGCATAAAAAAACATGCTCAAATCATAACATGGCAAATTCAAGCCCTACAGGCAACAACAGCTATCAGTGTGTCAGTGTGCTGACTTGACTATGACTTGCCCCAAACTGCATGTGATCATCACAAAGTGGGCATGTCTGTAAAGGGGAGACTCGTGGGTACCCATAGAACCCATTTACATTCACATATCTTGAGGTCAGAGGTCAAGGGACCTCTTTGAAAATGGCCATGACAGTTTTTCCTCGCCAAAATTTAGCACAAGTTTGGAGCATTATTTACGCTATGATACAATCATATCGTATCTTCACTTGCTATACAACTGAGCCCGCTACAACCTAAAAATTGCAAGTTGCGTTAATGAAAGAAATTAGTAGCGTTAAAACAAAATTGCGTTAATGCGTTATTATCGTGTTAACTTTGACAGCCCTAAAAAAATGTAAAATGATAAATCAAATCAAACGCTCTTCTCCTCTTAAACCACATGACCAGAACAATGTCATTTGACCCTTTGAGCAACCAGAACCTCTCATGATCCTAAAATAGAAGCCACAGAAGAAGACACTCTTGGATCAATACTTGGAAATTAGCCAATGATATTGCTCTGCTCAACCAATTCCTGATGTGTTTCCAATAACTCAATATGCTGTTAATGTTTCATTTTTTTTAAAGTAACAGAAAGAACTGCCAACCCTTAAAACGTCGGTCTCGGAAAGTAATGGAAAGACGAACGATTGCTCTGACTCTCTCCAAAAAAGACAAATGGTTTCCAAAACAGATCAAGATGGTTGCACTCATTCACCTTTAATTACAGTTGTGACACAGATGTGCTTTTGAGAGGGGTATGTTTAAGTTATGATGCTGCTTTCTCTTAAAAAACAGAGCGAAATCTGACTCAAGACATGTGAAATGTGATCTCTGGGTTTTGAATTTTAATTTCGAAAGCTGCAATGCCAAGCTGCTCCCTGCACTCTTTCTGTTAAAGGAAGAAACAAGGTAATGGGAACCTCAGTACAAACTGCCCAAACAACCTGATAGACAGAATAACAAATAAGCAGCACACAGCTTACCTTCCTTAGCAAGAAGTCTACAGACCACGTGTGTATGATATGCTGTAAAAAGCAAAAACAGGAGAGAAGGAGAAAATGGGTCCTCCACGAGTTCTGCTACGGCTGCAGCTTTGTGCTACCTCCTCAATTGACATCAGAATGACTAATCTATCACAGACTACATAGGGTAACCTTATGCTGGAGTAGAAACAAGAGCTGAGGCAAAGGCCACATGCGCGCACACACATGAACACACGCAAACAAGCACACACACAAGTCACAGAGAAACAAAGAAAAGCAGCAGAAAGAAATCTGTCAATATTGCGTGATTGATATTTTTTGTATGCAAGTGTGTGTGTGCGTGTGTGTGTGTGTGTGTGTGTGTGTGTTTGTGTGGCCATGTGTGCCATAGGCTACGCTATCTCTCAGAGATCTGGGTGATGTGCTCAAGGCCTTCTAGTCTGGAACGGTGCGATTAGATCCTCAGATCTCTCTCCATGCTTGACTTACTCACCCTGCACACACACAGAGGCCATATCCATATCTGACTTATTCACAGTTTCACAATAAATAATTAACATTTAACAACTCCGTTAACATGTTCAACACGGCTGGGAGGAATGAATGACGAGAGGGTGACACGGGCAGGAGGAATCAAAGCTGCCATCCTCATCCCACATAGCTTTCGAACCTTTCACTTTCAACGATATTATCACCTCCTTTTCTTACTCTTTCTTTAACTAGAAGCTCCTTCTAAGCTATACACCTTGTGAACATACATTTTCCATGAAGTTCAGTCTAATATCTTCCATCAGAGCAGGAAAAAAAGGAGGAATTGAATCTCTTAAGGGCCCCACTCCCAGACGACGTAAATGATCTTGTGTCAAATTCACACAACACTCGACACTCAGACGCACCCGACCATACCTCCCTGTCCTCACGCTGTAAAACATATTTGTACACACAGGCATGTGAAGAAGCTGCCACTCCACTCTCATAACTCCTAGAGCATGTGTGAACAACTACTGCGGAGACAGCCTTGTCAACGCTGTCTAATCAACACGTCTCGTTCCGTTTCCAATGACATTTGTGGAGCTGTGACAATAATTTAATCCTGTTTTATGCCCTTCGATCTGTTAATTAGAAGTACTCATGCAAGGATATGCTTTTCAGTCTCAGTAGTGTCATTATGAGAACCGGTCCCGAACACTCTAACACACCATTACATGAATGACACAGTGAAACCTTTATCTTTTTCTGTGGGACTTTCTTAGTGTTTTTCCCGTCGTACTCTCTTAAAATCATTGTATTACATTGTGACTCTCAATTTTTGACTATACACCTTTGACTAGCATGTGTCACATACCTGCAAATGATCAAGCAAACAAAAGAAAATTACAGAAAAACATGTCATCAATATGGGCTTGATATAAAATCAATCCAGATATTGTGCATCGATAGACAAGCACATGATAAACTTTTTCTACAGGAAAACGGTACATTTGTTAATTACTTACAGGATGCATATTGGCAAAAGAAATACTCTTGCTTATCGAATAGGCTATGTAGATAAAGTGGATGGAAGCTTAAACACCCAATCACAACTGTAATGAGATTGAAATTGATATGCATTTTAACATTACATAACCACAATCAAATGTTGTGATGTACTTCCATTTGATTAATGACAACATTAAAACAAAAGAAAGAAAAACGCAGGCTGTCTGAGGTTCAGAGCTGAAGCTTTTGAATGATTTAACACATTAGTTGATGGCTTACATCTCAAAAGAATAAATAGATGCATGAAAAATTAATAAATAACGAAGAGATATTTAAGATATAAGTGTATATGACATATAAATTATATCATATACTATAATACAGTGTTTCCCGTGACCTAGTTCACCATAGGCCGTGAAAATAGTGAATTTGTGCGTAAATGAACATTCCTGACCATTTTTACTGCCATTTCCGCATCACTTTATATTATCTTGAATGGGTAAACCAGCTATTTCGAAGAGATAAATCACAAGAACTTTGTTTTATGCATGTGTTGAAAACATACACACATGTTAAATACTTTATAAATGAGACCAAATAAATACATTTTGGCGGAGTTTTTTTCATCTCATCAGTAAAACAAACGTATTTATGAATGTATGCTAGCCTTTCATATTAGATTGAATTTTATAAGTAGGCTTCAATTATCAGAAGACTACGACATTCAGGCTCCCTCATGTGGCTCGAATGTGTACTCCAGATATAAATGTTAAATTTGACCCAGTCTTTGCGAAAGACTGCTACAATACATTCACATATGCATGGAAAAAAGACTCTGCCAGACACTAGCAGCTGTGCTCTGCAGCGGTGAGGACAAAAATGCTTCTGAAGAGGCCGTGTGACCTTGACTTGTGTAAGCACAGCGTAAAACAGAGGTGTCACATGGGGCCCATGTCAACCCATGGTGGTCCGACTATTCTCGCCATGCTATTAATACACGGGGAGTCATAGTGGGAGCAACGCATGAGATAACATCTCTTGCTACATGCGCACACAAATACTGTTCATAGTTGGTAGTAAAAAATACATGTGGGACAATGTGGGAATGTGTATCAGAAATATGCTGTGCTGAGCTACTGTGCATTTTATGTTAAGCTGACCGCTGTGACTTTACCACATGTGTAAACATGAACAGATGTTCAGGCAGATCTAGCTTAACTACAATCCTCTGCTATAGCTGGTCGGAAAGAGATGTTTATGCCCAATATTAACCTTACAAAAAATAATAATTGTATAACATTTACTTACAATGAACCTTTCCTGCCCTGATTAATCCAACAAAGACCGTCACTGTCTCAACATGCGTCACGTACATGCAGTGTTTCCACATAAACAAATTTAGACGAAATGCAGCAAATAAAAGCATCCCTTTATAAATGACATTCAGGTCAGTAGTGTGACGACAAAGGTACAAGCATGCAAACAACAAACACAATCACACACACTGCGTCTCTCTAACTGAGCTGATTTGAGTCACATTTATGCCTCCTCCCATTAAGAGACAACACATCATGTCTATTTCGTTAGTTGACTTTAAAGCTCTTTGTTGACTTAGGAGGTACGAGACTTCAGACCTTTTAAAGCATAAAAGGTTTAAAAGCCACAGAGGTCAAGCCTGATACAAACACAGTTTATTACAGCCATTATGTCTCCCAAATTTTCAGCTCTGACATTAGCAGGCAGTTTTTTTTTTGGTGGGTTTTCATGTGTGTTTTTGTCTTTGTGCGCGTGTGTATGTATGTGTGTCCAAAGTAATTCCACTCAGGCTTGAGGCTTCATTAAAGCTTCAAGTGATCTTTTGCTTGCTGCTGATTCTGGTGAATATCCTACATTTGAATCTAAATGGACCTCGTTATCTGCTTTTGTCATCAGCCGTCACCTGATAACAGAAAATTGCCACATATGTCTCCAGGTTCAGTTCTTCAATTTTTACTGTTATGACTCTAATCCCTGTTATTTATCCTTTCTGATCTCTAATATACATTAATATGTACGACACTGCACTGATACACAGAGCCGGAATAAATGGATAGATTACACTAGGCAGACTGTATTTTTCGGCCCCCTCTACATGCACATTTTGAAATTTGATATCAACATTTTTGATATTTGATATCAAATGTGTATGTAGGGGGGGCTAGGTGGGCTGGTTTTCTTTTATAGCAGGTATTAATGAATTTTGATGCAGCTGTGTCTACGTGTGGTAGCGACCTGTCAATCCCAAGGTAGCCACGCCATAAAGCATACCCTGCTTTATGGTCTATTTGACTCTAAATGGGACCATAATTTACTAAATGAACATCATGCTGTATTGAAGAAGACTTGAAACTAGCGACTGAGAACATAAACTCATGTTTGCAATGTTTACTGAGGTAATAAATAAAGTGAGAAGTAGGGTCATTTTCTCATAGACTTCTACACAATCAGACTTATTTTTGCAACCAGAGGAGTCGCCCCCTGCTGGCTGTTAGAAAGAATGCAATTTTAAGGCACTTCCCCTTTGCCTCACTTTTCTGACCCCGGAGTTGCCCGATAGTTTACATATAAGTCAGTCCAATGTCTTCATATAGCCTATATATGTTACATTTTTATTCCATAATTTTTTTATGTACATTAATTATTATTCTAATTAACTAACGTATATTTTAAAATATTTCCATTATGTAGGCAGTTGATGTTCTTTACCCCTCTGTCTGGTACCCCTAGTGGCAAGGAGGCCCTCGGCATGTGCGTAGATACGGCTCTGCTGATATATGCTATGCAAAACTATATACTATATAAACTACATACTATGCTGTTAAACTATGATGCTATATTGTTTAAAGCGTCCACTGATGAAGCTGTTTTAATTTTACACGCCGCCTGCTTAATAAATAATAAATAACCTAAAATTGTCTCCTTTTCACTTTCCTCATCACAAATTGAAGTCCAAATTCTAACACACTTTACTGTTCATTATCACAAGAATAAATCCACAGTGTGCCAGATGTTGCAGCTGAGCCCAGTCGGTGATTCTGTTAAGTGCGCTCACACAAGTGTAAAAGCATCAGGGTTTTTCATTCTGTGTAAAGAACTGCCGCAGGAGGCGTTCTCACTTCGAGGTAAAGTAAATACAGTATGGTTGACATTGTATGTTGGACCTTTTGTTATGTCGCTGTGATGTGGCGGCGGGGTCTCTGGCTGTATGAGGGCATTGGTTGGTAGAGTTGGTATTTTTGGACCAGAGTTTTGACCCTATTAAGCAGATTAATGTGGGCTGGGTAGCTCAGTGCTATAAGCCGAGGGATCTCTTCTGTCAGATCAACACAGATACTAGCGAACCATCACAGATACAGAACACACACCCACACACACACACACACACACACACACACACACACACACATAGGGCTGCCCGAGTCACATATTTTTACCTCTATCTCCATATTTCTATATCTATCAGACAGAACATACAGAGAAAAACGTTCACTTTTAACATCTTACAACTGATATGGCTTCAGAATCTATGTGTAGAACCTAAAGTGTATTTAAGGGGCTGATCACACCGAGATGCATTAAAAGTGAGAAAGAGAGGCCACATTTTTCCCTTAATCACATATGATCAACCGGTAACACCATGGATGTATGAAGAGAACTAGAGACAGCGTTGGAGGTGAGGAACTGTTCATTCCTATGAAAGTTGCTCAGTGGCGCATGAAGCAAAAAAAGTTTGATTTCCAAGTATAAAATCACCTGGATCATCTGGCGCTCTTCCACATCCATTGGGCCCATAGAGCAGGCGCAGTAGCGTTTCCTTTAACTCTGCCTCCCAGCCCTCGCTCCAGCTGCTGTCTGGGTCTGGGTCTGTTTTTGAAGCAGCCGCGCCTGAAGCGACGCGTCTTGGTGTGATCAGCCCCTAAGGTATGCTTATTCCACCGATTTAGCATTACACTCCTATTATCACAGTTGAGGAATAGCAGGTTTGGACCCAGACGCAGAGAACACTGTCGAGGTGGCAGCAGGTGGTGATTTGATGATGATTAATGATGAATAAACTTACAGAGTGCAGTCCAAAAACAGGCAGGCAACAGAGGCAAATCCAAAAACAGACCAGTAACACTGAAACACACGGGAAACAAACTTTCTTCAACAGGCTGGCTACGACAAACTGTCACGAGGAGAGGGCAGCACAAAGACTATACACAATGGACTAATTAACTAATGAAAAACAGGTGTGGTAAAAACAGGCGGGAAAACCCACAAAGACAGGAAGTAAAACCAAACATGACACATGAGGAGTGAACTTTCAAAATAAAACAGGAAACAGACTATGAAAAAATCCCAGGACCATGACACCTATGACACTGTCAGACTCAAAATGGATAAAGAAAACAGGATCAAACCCGATATATCGTCTCTTTTAATCCACACATTCTACTTCCTTGTCAAACCCTGGCAACTTCCCACAATGCAACTCAACCGCTGAGAGTTGAGTTGGAGATTCGGGTGTGTTGTGCAAGTAGCAATTGTCATGCAGATTAATTTGAGATGCAGCTCAGCACTGTGTGTCAAGTTGTTGTAGTCCTAAATCTGTAATAAATATGAATGAATTAATGAATTAAAATTAATTGTGAAAGTATATAATGATTTAGAACATTGTGATTGAAGTATATGATGTCCATTCCCATGCGCTATTGTGTCTCATAAGTTGTTGCAGAAATTTTTTGGTTGATACCTTTTGTTACACAGATTTGGTATTAAATTTAACCATTTTTTTTTACCAATCGAGAATTAATAAAAAATGATCAATAATCCCTCCAAAATACCACATTAAGACACCAAGACCTTGGAAAACACAATAGAAAAAGCCATGACAAACGTGGGACATTTGGACAATGCATTTCTTCCAGAATTGCATTTTTCGGCGATTGGATGGCGAGCAGGAAACTGCTCAGAAACCCCCTTCTTGTCAATCTACGAAAGCCATACATCTTCTGAATGCCCTAGGTCTCTAGTTTGTGGCTGTAAAGTTTCATGCTGTGATTATCCTAGAGGTCACAACAGGTCATTTTATACAGTGAGGTCAAGTTTCAAAAAATGGTCTCACTACAATGAAATGGCTACTACAGTATGGGGACTCACATCATCACACATGAATACAATTGGGCTCATTGGATTCACAAGATTTTCAGCTTTACAGTCATACCCAAGTTATGTAATTCAAGACCCCAGTATGCAGAAATAGTCAGATACACCATTTTAGAATAGGCGAAAATACATTTAGACTGCCTAAAACTGCATGTGATTATCATAAAGTGGGCATGTCTGTAAAGGGGAGACTTGCGGGTACCCATAGAACCCATTTTCATTCACATAACTTCAGGTCATAGGTCAAGGGACCCCTTTGAAAATGACCATGACAAATTTTCCTTGCCAAAATTTAGCCTCCTTCCCGACAAGCTAGCATGACATATTTTCTAGTTTCATATGATCTCTGTATCTTCACTCTAGACTCTAAAACTGAACCTGCCAGAGCCTTTGAAAGACAGTAAAGTCGGTCGGGATCGCTCCCACGATCCAACGGGTCTCAGAGGGTTAATAGAGCTAGAAATAGATGCGAAATGGACTCTCAATGATCTTCAGTGTGTGGCAGTTATATGAGGAGACACTATACTGTATGCTTGTACTGTATGAGTGTGACTATGTGTGTACGTGTGAGTGTGTGTGTGTGGCCTACTATATTGAATTTCTGATGACCAATCTACAATGACACTCTTTGACTGGCGGGTCATCCTTAGAGACAAGGGAGCCAAGATGAAACACTCACACCAACACACACAATTACACGCACAGAAATCACAAGTTCTACAGCAAAGGCTACACTGTGTATGAAAACCATGTCCAGCAATGCAGAATACATCCATGTGTTCACGCCATTAAATATGAATAAGTGCATATTGAAGTAGACAAAAGCAATGTTAGTTATTTGTGGATGATGACTGTTAGAGTACTATTGGTTACTGTAACCTTGATTGTAGTATAATTAATCTTGTTTTATTTACTTTACTTATTCATGTTGTTAAGCTATGAAATACATGTTGGTATATTGTATACTTTTAGAATACAGTATATGGAAATTATTTTAAATAATCATTTTGGACTGCAGGGTTAAACTGTTACATTATCACTTCAGTATTTATTTCATTATAACTTATTATTGTAAATGCGAAACATTTAACTTGCCTGTTAAGAGCCCCCTTGCTTCGGGGTAATTTTATTTCCTGATGCTGTTTCTCGGAGATAGTTGTGAGTATAAATGTGAGTGTGATATGAACACCAAGAGCTGTGTTGCCATTGATTGCAGACGATTATTCCAAACTCAGGGAGTAGAAGTTAAAACTGTTCACCAATACATCATGTTGGATGGCACACGCACATCACACTGGATTACAGTAAAGAGAGCTGAAATTTTATTTCTTGACAAAATGCTAGAAAACGTCTAAATATTATTTTGCCCATATGTCGGTCTGGAGCAGATTTGTTGTCGACGTGCCGTCTCCGCGAGGCATTCAGAAGAGGTAAGCTGCTGATGCTGACATGGGTGTGTCTGCCGGCTCCAGGCCAAGTCCCAGTGCACAGCAGCTGGGACCAAAATCCTCCTTTGGCCTTTTGACAAGACACACACACACACACCAACCCGGCACACACACACAAACAGCATCATCACGAGCACAGTACAGCCAAAATCACTTCCTAATTAATAAAAAACTTCCTGTGGAGCATCCAAAAACAGAACATATATGCCTATTTTAGACAAAACTGGAGGCTACAGGCTAACCAGCAGGTGCAGACTACGGTCATTCATTCAATCAGAGGAATAAATCAACAGATTACAAGGCCATGAACTTGCATTGCAAAAATGTTCCCAACCCACCTGGAACAAAGCTTGGGACTATCCCAGAAATATTGCATTAACTAGCCTATATTTCAGATCTACAGTACCAGACTCAATCAGCAGAGGTTAACATAAACATCTAATAGTGCTGTTTGATGGAATCGGACAGATAGCCTACTGCCTAATGCTCTGGTTTCACAAAAATACATGTTATGTCTGAGGTATGAAGCCATTTACTGAATATAATCTCTATAAAGAGATTCTGCATTCACATGTAGAATCTGTTGGCAACGGGACAAGATTTTGGCATCGGAAGCGTTCTGGTTTCCGTTTGTAGTCCGAGTAGTATTGACCAATCATGTTAAAGCAGGCTTTGGTTGAATGCAGGTAAACCGTCCGTGTCGAGAGCAAAAGAGACAGAACGCATTTGCCGAAATACAAACTCGGAACCCACCTGCTATCGTCTGACGATGATTTAGCTTTTTATTGGTTTGAAATTAGCTTGTAAACTGGCTACTTATGAACAAATCCAGTCGTACGTGTCGTCTCTCAACTCCAACTCCAGTCTCGCATCTCAAGTTGCTAATCGGACTGTAAACTATGAGCAGCGCACAAAAAGAGGAAGTCTTGGCCCGGATATCCGCTGGTTACGCCGTAACCCCAGAAATATAGCCCCTTGCCCCCAGAGGCTTATCGTAGTCAGACCGGTGGCTGATGGGTTCCAAGATTGCTGGCCACAGAGATTGATGTGCCAGCATGGGTTTGTCTGTATTTAGGATGAAACTGTGAAACGCACCCACCACACATGCATAAACCTAGCCAGAAGCCAAGCATTATCAAAGCATAGCTGTGCATAAACAACACCTGCAACAACTCTTTCTTCACGATAAAGACAGGATCAAATTAATAGCACATCAGGTCATACACTAAGAAGTAGGATCCCATTACTACATTAGTCTTCAGAGCCTTTAAGAAGTTGTTTTTTCATCGTGAGCGATCTGCCTATCAAGGTATTGACTCTCATAATTCTTGAAACTAGGCTAACTGAACAGGGAACAAGTGTTATTATCTCTAACTCCATATGAATCAGTCACTCCTTTTCCACCAGCAATGTTGTGCTGTGTTTTCAACCTACCTTCCTCACACATCTCACTCAAACGTTCATATAAACGTCTCCTTGATGTTACTTAACATCTTCATTGAACTCTTCATGAACTCTGTCTATCATCATGTAGTAACAGGTTATTTGCCAAAAGGTTAAATAACACCATTTTGTTTTACCTCAAAAGCAATGAAAAACACACACACCCACGCTCTCATCCCTCCGACCGTCTACCCACCCCACCCTGGTGTTCCTCCTCCACAGTGGGGATTAAGTCGGTCTCATTCACAGAAATATGATGCTATTTTTTTTTTAGAAGCCTTTTTTGTGCCAGATCCAGACTAGAAAAATATGGCCATCTGGTCTGACTCTCTCTTACATATCACTAATCTCAGGTGGCGCACAAACACACGTCCACGACATCCAGACACACACACACAGATGCCAAAATACACCATGCACATTTAGTGAATCTCCTACCATATCACACATACTGCACTACTTTTGATCCCTTTTGTCTCCCTCAGTAACAGTTTACTAACCTGGACAGCGTGGACGGACACATAGCAGAAAGTCTATTTATGTACCAGCTTATGAGAATGGAACTGGTGTTAAAATGAGACAATAGGGGGTAAATTATGGCTTTCGGTTGGTGATCATCACAAGGTAAGAAATTATTAGCAAATATAGACCAAACATTATTTTTATTCACTCTTACTGTATTTAAAGACGCTTTTCGGCAGGTCTCAACACCAAGAGAAACTCCTTCACTTTAAAAGATTTCTTATTCTTTAAACAAAACTTTTGCTCCACCTCGTGTGTTACATCGACGGGTGTTAATGGATCACATCATGTTTGAGTTTTTGTGTGCGTGCCATGACAGGTGGGTAGAGGATGGAGGGTCAGTGGAGTTTTGAGGGGTTCCTGGAGAACAATGAGGGAGTGAATGATGAGATGCTCACTTCAGAAAGTTTGCTTGCAGATGAATCACAGTTTGAACTTTAATCAAATAGGGTATATGTGTGGAGATGGCTGCATGTAACCATGCACCAGACAGAGGTAAATACATTACATTACATCAAATCTTAAGGCAAACTATGGTTGAATTATTCCATAGAGGCATCTACAGTATATTTCAGTGTTTTTGACATACATAGGAGCAGAAAAATCAAGCTGAGGTGCTGGCTTTCCTTCAATCCTGAACATCTTTAAAATTGAGACGGAAAAGAGGAAAACTAATGCAACATCACAGATGCTGTAAAAAAAAAAAAGTCCTGAAGTAATGTGAGCTCAGCACAAATACAAGCTGTGATTTAGCCAACGATGGACATAATACAAAAAAAAGATGGGGGATATCTTTAGAGAGGGAAGTCTTACATAAGGATGGTGAATAACTAAAGAAAACTGATTTCTTCACTTTTTGGTTGACATGAAATGTACTCCTAATTATAGAATGACTCACATATCATATTAAGAAGAAGAAGGGATTTGTCCAGATGGAAGAATTAGCATTGACATAAAGAATAAGCCATATTCTGTTTTGTATAGCCTAAATGTTAATTTTTCATTTTTCCAATTTCTTTAGAAACAAATTCAGCTGTGATTTCTCTGTTGTTCCGGCTGCAGACAGGAGCGCCTCTAATGCAGCGCGACTGTGCAACAGCTGGTTGAATTTAAACCGCTGGATCACACAGGAACCTGAAGCACATGTTGGTACAGACTGTTGGAGGAGAGTGAAGCGGCCTACCTTCAGTGAGATCCTACAAACTTCTTCTAGTTGTTGTTGGTAAGAGTTGTGCGCTCCAGGCCGTGCCGGGCCGTGCCGGACGCATGGTTAGTGCGCATTAGTGCGCACCGGATCGACTGACCACAACGCGCTTCCTGCAGCCACCTCCGGGCTCAGCGCACCGACAGCAGGCACCGCGGAGGAGCCCCGGCCAATCACCCTGGGGCCAGATGTGACAGTGATATAACAACAGCATGATTATCTTTAATTTGGCCAATTCCCCGCTTGCAAAATCCCCTCTTTTTTTTTCTTCGTCCTCCAAAGCAAAGCTGTGTCGCTTTATCTCGAGGGGAAGAGAGAGAGAGAGAGAGAGAGAGAGAGAGAGAGAGTGAGAGAGAGAGAGAGAAAGAGAGAGAG
>CAKALU010032754.1:0-31535 GCA_916700995.1 Hozukius guyotensis | reverse complement strand
ATTGAGAGAGAGAGAGAGAGAGAAACAGAGGTAGGGGGAGAGAGAGAGAGTGAGAGAGAGGGAGAGAAAGAGAGAGAGAGAGAGACAGAGAGAGAGAGAAAGACAGAGAGAGAGAGAGGTAGAGTTAGAGAGAGAGAGAGAGAGAGAGAGAGAGAGAGAGAGAGAGAGAGAGAGAAACAGAGAGAGAGGGAGAGAGAGAGAGAGAGAGAGAGAGTGCGAGAGAGGAGGGGTTATCCTGTTTCTCTCTCTTCACCCTTCTCTGTCCCGCACTCTCACTTAACCTCCACATAGTGCCGGTCGGACGGGAAATAACTTAAAACACTTTTTCTCTGTATGGCAGATCCTCGAGCTCAGAATCTCCTCTGACGACGACGAAGTGTTTTTCTTCTTCTACTTTCTGATCCTCTGCGGAGCGCAAACACAAGAGGAGTTACCAAAGTTACCAGACGCGCTCCGCTCCAGAGATGGTGACTTTACGCACACGGAGGATCTGAAGGCTGTTTGAACTGACTGCTCTTGTTTTGGTCTCTGAAAGTCTTTTATCATCATCTTCATCATCATCAGCATCGGCCACAGCGAGCTTCAAGTTTTGCCAGAAACACGCAGCGAATGCAGAATCAAGTGAATCCAGGTAAGAGAAGTCCTGTTGCATCAGAGTGGACGAGCAGCACCGGGACTTTGTTATTCAAAGTCGGTGCGCACTCAGTCGGTTATCTGCACAACAAACAGCGATGACAGCAGCAGATAGAAGCTGCAGCGGCTCTTTAAACCTGAAGTTGGACCGTGATTAGACTCGCTCGACCCGACATGACCTGCAAAACCTAACTCACAGAATTATAGAAAAGTTCTGTATTTTAAGGTGTTGTGGGAAAAAACAAAAATATTCTGTATAGTAATTTATGGATATTATAAATAACTTAATTATAAATGAGACTAATTCTAAAAAAAAGTAACTAAGTTCATGATTAAACAATAACTTGTTATTATTGTATTACTGTGCAACACAAATGCAAATTATTATAAATATTAGTTATTTCCTCCCTTATAATATCCAATTAAGCTTATAATAACCGTGAGGTTGTGAGTTGTGATTTTTGCACTTTCATCCTCTCAACTCTTCTCAGAGCTGGTGATGAGGTGCTAAAAATAAATATAATTATAACATTAAATCTGTGCTCCAGTAAACCACACAGACACGAGCAGAAACCTGACTTACAAACACGTGTTAATTAATGCATTTCTATATTTTTTTCTCCAACTTCAAATAAAACATTTCAGGTTAATTACAGCCATAAAAGATGCAACTATATTGCGCAAAAAAAACAGAGTTTAACTGTGTTCCCTGTCATGCACTATTAACAGATATATGGTTCAGTGGTTCTTGTTACACCAGAAAATGCTTCTATAGGCTCAGAACCCATTAAGAGACATTTAGGAAGAGTAAGAGAAGCACCATGCGTAAAAGGAGATTGCATAAATCCCTATTAGCAAATTAAAAACTTTTAAAGAGCCACTGAACTTCAATTTAAAGCATCTTTTTTATATAATTTAGTTTAAAGAAATCCTAGGACTCCTGAAGTCATCCCATTATAGACCCACTAGAGAGTCTGGTGATACTTTCAGTTTCCTCTTCGGCCACACAGCGGTAGCCTTTCTGTCCATTATCTTGGACGCTCTGCCGGACAGGCTGTGCGCACATTTCAGTGCGTGTTTACTGGGATATAATAGAGAGAGAAATAGACTGTGGATGGGGAGAAATAAAGTGGTGCGTCTTTAGGGCCAAAGTTAACTTTCCCTGCAGAGGTCACGACGCTTGACCTTAGAAGAATGTGCGAGTCATAAATTAAAATAGACTCGTAACAGAGTCCTAACAAGGATCCATTAGGAGACAATACCGAGAGGGACAACAGGACAGTGTCCCAGCACAACGACAGAGTTGAGAAATTAACCTGTAAGTTTCTTTTTTTTTCTCTCTCCTACATGATTTCCACTTTCTTTATAGGGCTTGTAAATAGACTGTGTTTTTAAAGAAACACTTGCATGCTGGCTTTTATTGAGTTTAACTTTTGTTTTTACCCATCATTGATGTGCCTGCGTGGATTTGAGGAAATGCATACTTTGCAGAAAATATAGTTGTTGTGCAGTGCCTTTTGGGAGTATTTAGAAGATTATTTCTCACTCAACATTTTAGAAATTACAGCTTTGCTCAAGTTTAGGATATGTTGACTTGACAGAGTGGATCAGAAAGTTGGAGTTGAAGCAGATGATTATTGTCCTGACCATCCCTGACAAAAAAATTAATTGTTTTTGTGGTTATTAGGTTTTTGATTTGTCCTCCTCATGTCAATTTGTCCTAGACATGTTTTTTTTTTTTTTTTTAAAAAGATGTGTGCAACTTATGTAAAAAAAAAAAAAAAGAAAAGAAAAAAACTCCTAATACATTTAATATGCTCCAAAAATCAAACTGGTGCAACAAAAAAATGTCAAAGAAAGTTCCTATAGAAAGAGTTTTATTTGTGTAAAGGAAGTCGTCTGCTGCAAAAGTTGCAACTGTTAAAAGTTTTGCAAAGTTTGCAAGTTTTAAAGTGTCAGTTTCACTTTGTGTGCAGCCTGATAGAGTGATAGAGTGACAGTGGCAGCTCTGCTTATGGATGGAAGTTAATAGTGGCAGTGTGAACTTGAGCCATGCATGCAGGGACACTTCTTTTATTTGTCCCGGAATGAAGAGCCTGAACTGAAGCTGCATGGGGGACAATCAGAGGGGTCTATCTGAAAGGGTTCACGGTGAGGATGTGAGAATGTGACCGGGTTTACAGGAGGACAAGGATCTGGAAGAGACCGATAGAGTCTCTTCAGGGTGTTCCCCACATTTAGAGGCACACTACACCTCTGAGATAAGCTGCTGCTCGCCTGCAGATAAGGAGCTTTTTTAGAGAAACAGAGCGTCGACTCGGGGGAGAGATCACACATGCTATAGACAATTGCTGTTAATTTACAGCAGGATTTCAACAGTATTAACCTGTTATTGCTAAAAACAGTGCTTTACTGTTAAAGAAAACCTGTTAAATTACGCTCATAGGCCGTTTTTTAACTGAACTATAATGCATTCTTAAAAAAACATCACTTTACTGCTGATCAACTGTCTAAAGTATCATCAGTAACAGTTTCATGCTGTATTTTTTTAATTCTGGGACCTGATCTGCACACGTGAGGCTTGTACATTGTACATGATTGTAAAATCAGTGAATTAGCTTTATTGTTCTTCACTCACATGTTGTTCTGGTTTGCATTCTGTGCTTGTAGCCAGCTAGAGACAGACATTTTCTATTCCTATGTCTGTAACCTGCTAAGTCTGTTCATCTAGGCAAAAAATAATGTTTATTAAAATGTATGTAAAAAATACCACCTAAATAGTGCATTAAAACAAATCAGTAAGATAATGTAAAAGAAAGGTGAAAAACAGCTATATAATGTATCTTTAAACAGTAAATTAACTATAAAATACTGTGAAATTAATAAAAAAAACCCAGTATTTTTCATTAACAGTACAAAGCTGTAAACTTCAGCGACAGTATAATAATGTTAATTTTACAGTAACATAAAGGCAACCCTGCTGCCAGTTCTTTACTGTTATTTTACTGGGAAATTCTTAACAGTGTAGTGCATGACAAAAAAAAGGAGTTTGAAAAACCGCTGAAGAGGAAATGCACAATCGTCCCCTTTGATTTGGGAAAGCTGTTATATCTTAATTTGGGCATTTGGGCAATCAGCTTTTTCTGTTAAGGCCACAAATCAGTGGAACACCCACCTGACGATGTGAGGAGCTGCAGCTCTATCAGCATTTTCAAAACCAACTTAAAAGGTCTGCTGAAAGCTGCTCAGCTCTGTACTCACTGATCTTTATTCCAATAGTCTTCATGACTTGCATTTACTTGACAAGCATACTTTGTGATGTGCTATTGTGCGTTTTGTATGTTCTTTCTTGTATAACTGTAGTATGTTTCTTTGTTTTTGACCTGCACAAGGGACTACAGATGTGAATTTGCTTAAAGCTATAACCTGGTAATCTGGTGCATCAAATGGTGACATTTATGTTTTAAACTATACATGGTCCCTTTTAAATAAAGTAATAAAATAAATAAATAAATAATCACGTTTGGAGTTTAGCGCAATTTCCCCAGCATGCAGCTTTTAATTGTTTTACGCATCCACATTTTTTTTTGTTTGCACATCAAATCACTCCTCTATTCAGAGTTATATAATTGCTTGACAGATCCTCTCCGGGTTGCCAGTTTGGACGTGCCCACACCGGCCTGCCCCAAGCAGTAAATCACTATTGTGACAAGTGTCAAATGTCATATTAAATCACTCTATTTCCTCATTCACAACATCTCTTACTAAAAGGCAGGAAAAGGGTATTCAATATAGGCTCTATATACCTACACAAATATACCATGAACTGTGCTTATCTTTGACCTGTTAAAATCTATTATTGCTTGGTACTTTTTCCTCATTCGCCCACCATATAGTGACAAGTTGTTTAATTGTTTGGACTCTGGCAGAACAATTTATAGACCACCACCACCCTCCTTCTCTCTCTCTCTCTCTTGTAAGTGAGAGTGTCTGTCTGAAAAACAATCCGAGCAAAGGGGGGGTCGTTGAAGTTGATCTCCTATGGCATTTTGTTTTGAGCAGGTGCTGCTGGGTTGAAGTTCCCTCATAAGGTAAAGTGGCATTAGAGCGTCCAAATGGCAGACTTATATATAGGCTGCCAATTCAGCACATTGTCCCGGACTGCATGGTCGCCTCTTCTCTGCTGTCTGAGGGAGACCTGCAGCTCTTTTCTTTTTTCTTTTTCTTTTTTTTCTCTTCTGAGGGGCTCCTCGCTGACAACAGGCGGCCGGTCACTGTGTGGTCCATTAGGATCCTGTCAGCAGCATGAAATCACTATTATGGACAGTGCGTAAAATGCTCCTCATCTCTGCAGTGGCACATTTGAATTAATCTCCACTTTTGATTTTAAATAAATTAAAATAATTTTATAAAAATTAAAATGATTTCCCTTTGTAAAATATTTTAATTTCTCAAGTTACAATTTGCGTTTAAAAATAATAATAATAATAATAATTTGGTTAAAAATAAAATGCATCTTAATTTTTGGGCCTTTATTTAATTTTCTTATTTGATAATTACATTTTCTGATTGCATCTCTCTCACACACACTCACTCTGTGCTTATGATATTTTATCTGTTTATTAAAAAATCACTACAAAACATTTATTAAAAATCCCACTCTGGAAATATCTATTTCTTTTTGCCTCCAACGTTAATCCCTACAAATGTGCACGCTGCTGTTAATGCATTGCAAGGCCAACTTTGGGATCTAATTGTCATACTTAGAAATCTCTACCCATTGCTCACACGTTATTCTGATATGTCACACATATTTGGTGGACTCTGAGAGGCCTTTTCCTCTGGTGTGGCCCCAGAGGGACTCTTAAGTGGCGGAGAGAGAGAGAGGGTACGAGCGGTTTGGAGAGATAAAGATTAAGAGATTTGACGGCTGAGAGAAAGAGAGAGTGAGATGAGGGGAGAGATTGAGGTGGAGGAGTGCTCTGAATTTTGAGATTTTGACTGTTGTGAGTTTGAGTTGATCAGACATCCACACAACACCCTGATGTGCAAAATTAAAGGAAGCATCCTCATGTTTAACCCCTTTACTGTTATTTTATTTACCCTGAACGCCTGTCTCCCATCTGGCCACGGCGTTGCACATTTAAGTGCTTCCACATGTTGTTTTTTTTGAAGATGTCATATTCACCTTCATCGGAAAAAAAACCTCGCTCCACCATTTGAAGCCTGTGGCCGATCCAGAGAGTCCTAATTATTTGTTGTCGGGCTCTTTGAAAAAGACACCAGCCCCCAAATTGGACATGTGTTGTACAAACACAAATTAAACATTTAAGCCCTAAGTATTTCTCCCTGGGTCCTAAGTGCATATTAGTCAGCCTATACTTATCTCTGGCCCGACGGCACACCCAAATTGCAGTGTTGCTGCTGCTGAAAAAGAAAGGTTGAGGTCCCGGAGAATGAGCACTTGAAGCACGCTGGCAGATGCCCAGAAGTTTCTCAACCACAATGCAAGCTTAAGTGTGTGTGCACATACAGTATGTGTGTGTGCCTGTGTGTGTGTGTGGTTGTATTTGTGTGCTCATGTTTATGTATTTTTCTATCTTTTGTGATTGTAAACAAATCTGACACATGTTCCTCTGTGTGTGCTCATGTGACATCAGTGTGGCTTTGCATGCATGTGTGTTACAAATGTGTGTGTGTGTGTGTGTGTGTGTGTGGGAGTGTACATGCATGTCCTTCTGCACACATAGGTGTGTATAATACAAAAGCATTTCTCTGTGTGTTTTGTGATGTGCCCTTGACATGTGTGTCTATACTGGGTGCTCTCTGCCTCTATGTATGTATGTATGTTCTTGACTCTCTGTGTGTGTGTGTGTGTGTGTGTGTGTGTGCCCTGCTGGGTGGGCGTACTTCTCCGTGGATCACTCCTCTGTTCTCCACCACCACATAACCTTGGAAACAGCTTCCCCCCACCACCGAGCGGAGAATAACGAGGGGCCGCGTCCATTCTCCTCTCTCCTCTCTCCTCTCTCTCAATGGTCGGGCTAACCTTTCCTTTTCTGCCGCTGATCCTCCAGCACCTGCTCCCCACCATCCAATTTCAAAACTCAAGAATAAGAGCTTACCTGACACACCAGCTCCTACTGACAACAGCATTCCCTCTACATACACTCACTTCCTTCCTCTTTATGTCACATCTTTACATACAGTCTTTACATCTTTGTTCAGCACCGTGGCGTGTCCTTGTCGTATTTTTTTTGGGGGCCGTCCTGATAGACAGAGCAGCTCAGGTTCATGAAGTTCATCCTCCTCCTCCTCGGCTCTTTTCTCTCTCTCCGACTCTTTATTTCTTCAGGCATCAGGGTGTGTGTCACCTCCGTCTGACGACTGCAACAACAATGGCTATTATGTACCTGCAAAAGGATTGAGTAAGATTTATAAATGTGTGGTTTACACAAGAGCCTTTGACAAATGAGTGCCGCAGTTGTTAACACAGTCACAAAACCTGGCGTCCTGCCTGGAGAGAAAATAACAAGGGGTGGCTTAAATCCACACTAAACTGAAGCCACTTTAACTTTTTTTTCTTAGATTGTGATTATCGGCGATGAGTGTCGTTTTTTTTTTTTTTTTTTCCTCTGCTTGTTTTGTGAACAACTTGGCGAACCGCAGCATCGTTCTCTCTCTCTGCTCTCTCGCTTTTTCTCAAGTGGAAAAACTCACCATGACACTCTGCAGCAGCACATCACACAGGGCCGCCCGCCGTCTCTTTCTGGGTTGTTGAGCGTCAGTTTTGTAAATGTAGGAACTGTATTGAAATTAAATAATTCCTGGAATGCGCTGAACACTCTAACTCATCATATACAGTATGTACATTCAGTACAAGGTACTGCAAGGGAGGAATTTTTCTTTAATGCTGAAGCCCTTTTGGGAAGTCAGGTCAAGGTCTGTTCTCCTGAAAGGAAGTCATTTTGATAAAGAAAAACTAAATGACTTTACAGTATATTGCATATACGCACATTGACTGCTTTCAGTTTTTGAAGCACTTCACATCGATCCGACTCTGCTGATCTGAGGAGCACATCGACCTGTCCCACCGATGCTGTTGCCCTTTTCAACTAGGACACAAAAAGGGAGGGAAGCATATGGATTTAAATTACTTTCCCAAAATTATACCATAAAAAAAATTAGGGCTGTCAATCGATTAAAATATTTTATCGCGATTAATCACAAATTAATCGCATATTTTTTGATCTGTTCAAAATGTACCTTAAAGGGAGATTTGTCAAGTATTTAATACTCTTGTCAACATGGGAGTGGGCAAATATGCTGCTTTATGCAAATGTATGTATATATTTATTATTGGAAATCAATTAACAACTCAAAACAATGTCAGATATTGTCCAGAAACCCTCACAGGTACTGCATTTAGCATAAAACAATATGCTGAAATCATAACATGGCAAACTGCAGCCCAACAGGCAACAACAGCTGTCAGTGTGTCAGTGTGCTGACTTGACTATGACTTGCCCCAAAACTGCATGTGATTATAATAAAGTGGGCATGTCTGTAAAGGGGAGACTCGTGGGTACCCAGAGAACCCATTTTCATTCACAATATCTTGAGGTCAGAGGTCAAGGGACCCCTTTTGAAAATGGCCATGCCAGTTTTTCCTCGCCAAAATTTAGCATAAATTTGGAGCGTTATTTAACCTCCTTCTAGTCAAGCTAGCATGACCTGGTTGGTACCAATGGATTCCTTAGGTTTTTTCTAGTTTCATATGATGCCAGTGTCTTCACTCTAGCTGAAAAAAAGCCCGGTACAATCTCCGGAATTTCGATTGTGTTAAAGAAATTAGTGGCGTTAAAATAAATTTGCATTAACGCCTTATTATCGCGTTAACTTTGACAGCCCTAAAAAAAAATCTTTCTATTGGCTTGTCGTGGAATAAAGAGTTAAGATGCTTTGTGAAACTGAGATCAGAAAGTGCAAAGACTAAAGTGGAGAAAAGGTCAAACAAAGAGCCACTTCATGAAATCTACCAAACAGACAACAGTTGTGGAGTATTTAATTCACAAAGCTGATGACGGTTTTGTGTTTAAATTAAACATAAAATGAAGATAGAAAGTACTTAGTTCTCTTGATCTGAATACTGAATGTTGACCTTTGTCTAATTATTTCCCCCCAAAGAATCACAACTCTTTAGATTCTTTGATGTTGAATGAAAATAGATTATCCATCACAGGTTATTATTATTCATTGCTGCTCGGTCATGGAAATCCCATCATTGTAACTTTATTGTTTCACTTTCAGGAGGCCGAATCATCGTAAAAAGACATAATTCAGACTGTTTTTTCTCGGTTGCACTTGACGGGCGTCTCTAAGCTTCGCCAGCAGCAGCAGCCAAAACTAAATGTTTAAAAAAAGAAGTCCTGGAAAAAATGTCCACCTAATTCGTGGACATAAATTGCCAGATTGAAGTGTTGTGGTCGGACTCTTCTTTTCAGCCAATCAGATTGCAGACTGTTTCAAACAAGACTACAGGGTGACCAGGTGACTGACTCCGGTGCTCAAGTGGCTCTTTATCTGTCAGTCAGTATAGCTGTGGCCTTGGATTGCTGCAGCAGCAGCAGCAGCAGATGCTTTGGCAATTACACTGCTCCTGATGATTTTACAGAGAAGGGGAAATCACATGCCGGCATGTCCGCACGTCCAGGAGCTTGTAGACTTTCAGTCTTTTTCCTCCCTGTTTTTCTTTCTTCAGATGGAGATGTATTGTTCTTCACTCTACAGATATAATTCTAGATATAATATTCTAAGTAAATGTTCTAAGATGACTCCTATCTTCAATGAGAAGAACAGGAACAGGGAGTCAATATGGGCAGTGGGTGTCATTAGCAAATATCTCCTGGTTTATTTGACCAGATGGGTGGGGTTTGATCTATAAAACAATGTAAATGCCTGGGAGTTTTGACAATCGGATGAAAGTGTTTGAAGATACATTCACTCATCTTTTGTCTTATTGACAGCCGCGCTGACTTTTCCTTGTCATGACATAGGAACCCCACCCCTCTGCCACTCCCTGCAGCTTAAAACAAACACAAGAAACTATTCGGAGTCTCTTGTTAATGTTGCACGAATCGCTCTAAGGTGCCACACTAGTGCAACACTGCAGGTTTTATTTTGAACTTCCACCATAAGTTTGTCTGTTCAAGGATGAAAAAAAAAGAAAAAGAAATGTTGTTTGTGGTGAGGAAAAGGCCACCTGTGCTGTTCCCATGCATGCTATACAAACACACACATTTCATGACACATAGAAACCCAGCAGACAGTATACACTCACATGAAGCTGGCTTTCTTAGCTCCAAATTTACAAAGGAGGGATTTACTTTGCTTTCATGACTCATTTAATTCAATAAACAACCTGATATCGTTGCATTGTGTAAACGAGGTTAGATTAATTCAAAAGTAATTTGAAGTATTTGGAAGAAATAAAAGCCTGGATAAGAAAAAGAGAGTGTGTAACCTTCACAATGACAGTTGTCTGGGAGACAAGTATCATGTTTTGTTTAATTGTAAGAATGCAAGCATAGTGGGAAAAGAAACTTGCCAAAATACCATTTAAAGGGCCACTCCAGCAATTTAGTGTTCTTGTGAGGGACATATTACAAAACAAATTGTCCAAATCGAAGCAGCCGAAACTCAGATAGCCTAACGTTGAATTCCCTAGTTTGGGTCAAGCTCCAAAAATGCTTAAACCTACATTTCCCATAATGCAACTCAGTAGGGCTGCACGATATTGGAAAAAAAAGACTTCTGCAATCTATATTGCGATATGAAAAAATACAGAAATTTTCACCCTAAATGTTGTAGTAGTTGTAGTAGTTAAATGCATCAATCTGGTGGATTTTGAGAGCAAAATTAAGAGGCAAGATCTATAAACAATTTAGAGCTCTAGTAAACAATTTAATCATAAACACATTGGTTTTATGGATATGAATGGGGATGACAGCAAAAAAGTCACACCCACAAAGCATGGTAAACGAGACGGGGTCTGTGTTTCAAGACGGGGTGGGATGCCGACCACGGCCCCGGGACGTGACAAGGTCCATGTGAGGGGTGCAGTAAAGCTCTCAGTCACCTTCACACCAGGCCTTTCCAAGCCGCACTCGCCGGGGATTCACCCGCGCCGAGCGGTCGTCTCTGAACCGCCGAGTTGAATCCACCTGTCAGACGTGGACCCATGTGGTTCATTATGAAACTGCGACTGGCCTACCTAGACTGTAGGTAATAAATGGGAATAATTAATGGGAAACACTGGATTAGTCATGGAAAATGAGAACCATGCAAGTTTTCCTTTTGTATGAAGCCGCAAAAAAGTTGTAGCATGAAGTGTTTGAGTTAATATGCCGACTTTGCACGTCCTGCGATGTGACTATTGCGCGTGCGCACATCGCAATGTTGATGCTGAAACGATATATCGTGCAGCCCTACAACTTAATAGTGTCTCGTCATTAGACTCATCTTCATGCACCAAGTTTGTAATGCAGGTTTTTTGTTAAAAGCTTGTAGTCTCCAAGTCCGATAACCCTGATGACATCACTATGAGACTGAGGACTGAGTTATAGTATATATAAATTATAGGTGCCCTCTAGAAGACTGTTTTGTTCAAGTCATTTATGATGTACGTAATAAATTCCTGCCAGGTGCCATTTACATGTTCATGAGTTATTAAAGCTAAGATTGGTAATGTTGAGAAACTAGCAAGAGTACGCTAGATTTAAAAAAAATCAGCCAACCTATAAACCCAGTCCAGTGTTGTCAACTCTTTTCCGATGAAAGTAGCTAGCAGCACTAGCTTCGAAAGTTCTTAAATCGAATGAAAAAGTCGCCAAGTCGGCAACGCTGACAGTCCGTCCCTTCAGGCCTCCCTCCAAAGCTACTCCCCCACTATTATCATTGTGAACGTAAGCAATGAACGTGGTTATTGTTAGTACTCACAGCTGTGAAGCTAGCAGCTTGCAACCCGATTGCACGGGTTTATTACAGTCCTGCGGCAGCCACAGATACTGGAATTTTTTTTCTTTTATTTTGTCATAGCATTTGATTTATTGATTGCTGTCGGGATATAATGAGACTAATTTAATAAAAAATGTTTTGAAGAACATTACCAACCCTAGCTTTAAACCTGAAATGTAACTCCAGTAATCTTAAAGCATGATCAGTTCATCTCTACTCTACACATAAATTAACTTCTGTGCTGTTCAGAGTTTTTACTCTTAACAAAGTGCACTGCAATTTTCTTGGACTCGCCTTTTTGAAGAAACTTTGGTTATTTGGTGCAGAACCGAGTCCATAGCGATGTTCTCACATTGTTCTCACCTGGCAAAACAAAGTGAAATAGAATAACAATCGCTTTAGAGTTAAAACAACTGCAAAGAGGCCTGGCATGCGTGTACGCTGAGCTCATGTTTACATTGTTTTTACAGTTGGATTCTGCTCCTCCCCTCTATAGAAGCGTCACCCTCCTCTAAAAGCAGGCTGGCTAACCTTCGCTTCACCACTCGTAGTGGTTTGGAGTAATGGGGCGTGGCAGCGAGGGGTTCAGGGGTGCGAGGCCTCAGAAATGACCCTGTGGTCGAGTAGCGAGGGCCAAGATAGCGTGGTCCCACCCACCGAAGCCCAGATCCAATTGGTCGCCGTCCAGCTTGTCTACGCAGGGCGTTGCCATGGTTTCCAGGCCGTAACGAAGTCTTTAATCGAGCCGTTGTCATCATGAGATGGTGGTGAGTGTTTTG
Organism: Hozukius guyotensis; assembly: GCA_916700995.1. Lineage (NCBI taxonomy): Eukaryota > Metazoa > Chordata > Actinopteri > Perciformes > Sebastidae > Hozukius > Hozukius guyotensis. The sequence continues at coordinate 19,107 of CAKALU010032754.1, read as the reverse complement.
GCTCGCGGTGGAGAGATAGAAGCAACAGTGAAAAAAAAAAAAAAATAGAGAAAGAGCTGGGGACCGACTGTGTGGCTCAGAATAGAAACGCACCGCTTGACGGGCAGCTCTGAAAGTCTCCATGAGATACACACATCAAGTTCATTCCTTGTGTCATGGAGTTCCCAGGGCTATATAGCGCCTGGGAACGTATTCATAAATGACAAGCTCCTGACACGCTCCTGGCTCATGTCTATTTTTCATATGGTATGCTATGTTCTGTACACGCTGTTGGATTAGCAGACGTGTGGAGTGTGGTGTTCAGTGATGACGGGGTGTGCAGAGGAGTGGCGCTGGCTCGGGTATCGAGCTGACTGGGCTCAGACCTCAGGTTTCCGCCACGTAATCCAACACACTTTAGATGGTAGGACGGACGGCGGCATCGTGGCCTGCTGACATTTGTGCCAGAAGGTTTCACACACAAGAATAGGCGAGATACACTTAATGGTGGCAGCACTGTGCGTTGGACCCACCTGTTGGGCTCTTCCGTGTGTCTAATGTAATGTCTTGGGAGCCAACTTTGTTTTACCGTTCAGACTACATTGGAAACAACCAATCGGGTCAATCGGTACTACTGTATTGTTAGAGGTAGTTAATTTGTCTTGGCTCGCAGCCGGTGTGTAACCGAATAAAATGGCCCTTTGCCACACTCCCTCCAGTCGACGGTTCCCTGTAGGAGGGCCCGCTGTTGCAGGAGGGAAAATCGCTGCCTCAGCAAGCTGTTTAGTCTCATTCTCAAGGAGCTTACACTGTGTCTCCCTGTTTAATATGGGAAACATACGTAGGCCGGCCTGTGATGTCAATTGTTATTGCTGGAGGCCTGCTATAGGAAAAATCTCATTTGCCTTTGTAAAGCACTGTAGTGAAAAGGAGCTTATGTCATAAAGACGCTATTGTGGCTGCTACGGGGCCCGCCGTGTGTGTGTGTCTTAAAGTGTCACTACTTTGACTCACACATTGTGGATTTCACGTGTGTTTCCCTCACATTTGTGCAGGTTTCAATGGACAATGGTTTCCTGTGCCTGTTTGTTCGTGGTGCACACAAAAGGGAGTTAAGCGGCGGGCTTTTGTGCAGGACTTTTATGAATGAGAGCTGCTATTGTAGCTGCCATAAGTGATCACATATTTCTCCTGCCTGCCTCTCTTTGATTTCATGTGCTCTTTGTCATCGTGCGGCTCCGTGACTTAAGCTGGTGGAGGATAAGGTACAAGATAATGATGGTGATGATGGAGGGAGTCATGGTGTGTAGAAGAGAACTTAACGTCCGACCAATCTGACATAACCCAAACACTTAAAGGAATGATGTCTTAAGAGACTTGCTTGATTTGTACAAATTGAGTCGGTACCCACGAAACTTTCTTGTCATTCGACTAATTAAAATCTGCCCGGTCCCGGCTGTAGAGTTGTTTCAGGGTCGTTCTGGTACATGTCCGGCTGCAAATGTGTGTAAACGTGTCAGTGTTGCTATTACGCTTTGTGCCTTTTCCCTTTCCTTTAGTGTGTGTTGTGTAGTTCCGCAAAGTTACAATGCCCAAAGTCCACGCCAAAGAGAGTTACACAAACTCTGCTCCTGAACTGCCTGAAACACCTTGCTTGAAGTCCCGCCTTTTCTTCCGTAACCAGGTGATGTCACCAAGTAACACATTTGCATAATACCTGCCTAGCGGCTAGTTCGGCACGCTCTCAAACAAAGCTAGTTTAGAGCGGAGCTGGAGGGGAGTCCGAAGAGTTTGGTTCGATTGATCAATCACAACAGAGTGGGCCAGCTGACCAATCAGAGCAGACTGAGCTCAAATAGAGCGTTTCAGACAGAGGGGGAAAAGAGATGGCATGTAAACATGTTCTCATAGAAACCCAAAATACAAGTATGCACCTGAAAATGAGCATAATAGGTCCTCTTTAAAATATTATACGTACTCCAACAACATTATTTAAGCTTAAAAATAGTGACCTTTCATGATAAACAGCTCCAAATTGAGAGTGTGAGTAGCATAATGCAGCGTAGTGGATATCAGATCAATAACTGTTAGCCATGTAATCACTCACTCAGACTGAGTCTGTTTCAGCCTTGGACAGAGCAACAAAAATGCACTTATATATATATATAAAAAAATGTGGAAAAATTAAGTAAAGGAAAAAGTCTTCCTCCTCTGTAAACGTTTCATGCTTTTAAAATGAAATATGTACATTAATTCTTTATAAAAACATGCCACCTCAGTGCAGCAAGTAAGAGCAGTGTCGGGTGGAGGACTTTGGGTCTGGCAGATCAGATAAACTCTATGTTTGATTTCTCTTATGAATACAAATTGGAGACATATGTGGGAGGAGAAGATTGAAATAAAACATTTGATATTTATTGCCACCACTGTTTTTTTTTCTGACGACCACCTCCTCCATCTTGACGAGCCTCCCCTCAACATTCAGCCTCTCCGTGTTTTACGGAGCAGCAGATTTGTGCGCTGTCCTCTAAATCATTTCCCTCTCTCGCAGATTGCTCCCTGCTGGAATATTGGCCTGACAGCCGTTTTCTTTTTTTTCCCCCTCCCTCTGCTTCCCCAGTGGACTCATTTACATTTATGCACGCAGCAATTAATTACAGGCTGGCGCTGGCCTTGTAAATTAGAGGGAGCCGAGGTCGGCCTCATTATTGCCCCTGACAGTTAAAGCCTTGTTTGGGTCGTGACAAGGTTGACTTCAGGCTGGGACAGTGGAAGCTTAGCAGTGGTTGGCTGGTCTTCATACATCTGATATCACTTTGCAGTAAATGAAGGAAATTTACTTTCTTGATGAATATGTTATTTTGTACTATCGATTTTTTTTTTTCTTACTGGAAAGAAAAAACGTTTTGCGACCTTATATATTCCAAAAAAACTTTTCTCTCCGCAGCCATAGGTCATCATTCCAGGCCTTGTGTTTTGTCTTTAGCGTAATGCCCTCTGTGTGTTTTGGGGGTCTTTCATCCAAATACTTGTGGAGGGGTTTTTCTATAGACCCAGGAGTCAGGCAGGCGACTTCTCACGGTATTGGCCTTTTCATGCGAAGACGCTCCAACTTTTTCCGGCTCCTTCCCTCACAAGGCCCTCCTTTCTTCTCTGTCACGCAGCGATGTGTTTGTGCATACCTTACCAGCCTGACAAAAGAAGGGAGAGATCCTATTCACTTCATGCCTTTGACATTCACCTCTTGTTTTTACAATCTTTCCAAGGCGCGCTGTTTGCACAGTGGAACAGGCTTTGTCTTGAAGAAGCGGGACAATGGCGAGCGCCATAATGTAATCTCCTAAGAGTAGTGAGCAGAGGGGCGAGGTTTAGACGTATGTGCTGGCGCTTGCCCCTACCAAGCCTCTCCCTCCCCTCTGCCCTTTACTTTAGCAATATTTCATGTTAACAGCGACTTGGGAGAGAATACATGTTGTCACTTAAGCCTCTCTAATGTTCACCTAGGTGTTTTGTGAAGGGAACACAAAGGCTTTTCACTCATGCAAACATCCCCTTCCTTCGTTCTGAGTAGCAGTTTGCCCACCCACATGCATATCTGCAACCCTGTCCTTTTTTTTTTTTTATCAACATAACCACAAAACATTTATATTGAAACATTATCTTTCCCCCACCTTAAGCAAGTGTTTTATCAGCCTAAAGCCAACCACACATGGGATCAAAGTTCTGTGCTGTATGTACACCCAACCAATCAGAAACCCTTCCACCTCTGTCCAGTATACAGACGTCTCAAACCCAGTATGCTTGTTGGATTATCAAACAGTGTACACCTCTCCGACATCAGAATTGGGAGGCTGCATCTGACAGTCACTCCCACTTCTTACCGAGTTAGACCAGGTGAGGGAAGTAGGCATGTTTTAACTTCTCTCTCAAGCTTCTCTTTTTTCATTCTTCACACAACTACTGTCCCTGGAGTGCAGCCATAGACTGTATGTAAGTGGACGTAGTCACCGTGACATCTCCCATTGGTTTGTGGACTGCCGTTTTGAAGCCTCAAGTTCGGCATTTTAGTCATCATCATCTTGTTTTTTGGCAACCAGAAGTGATACGAGATGGTGGAGCTAAGTACAACCAAACACTTTTAGGCGACCAAAATGTTACAATTAACTTTCATGAACTGAAAACAAAAAGGGTGTGAAAGGGTTAAAGTTGTAAGACTAAAACACGGACAACACTCAGGCCGGACAACGCCGTGGTAGTGACCTGTCAATCACAAGGTAGCCACGCCCTAAAGCATCCCTGCTTTATGGCCTATTTGACTCTAAATGGGACCATAATTTATTAAATGAACATCATGCTGTATTGAAGAAGACTTGAAACTAGAGATTGAGACCATAAACTCATGTTCACAATGTTTACTGAGGTAATAAATCGAGCGAGAAGTAGACTTATTTCTCAGAGACTTCTATACAATCAGACTTCTTTTTGCAACCAGAGGAGTCGCCCCCTGCTGGCTGTTAGAAAGAATGCAAGTTTAAGGCACCTCAGCGTTGGCTTCACTTCTCAGAACCGGAGGTTGCCATCCTAAGACTGTCCTAAAGAGTTCTCCCATTTGACTGATCATTGCATCTGGCCCGTCTCTATGATGTCATACTCTTGGCCCAAACTTTTGAGTGTGGCCGTTTAGGAAAAAATAGAAACAACTTCTTTGCCTTTAAATGTGGTCGGACTGCACATTTGTATGTGTTTCAAACATACCCATGGCCTTTGGGATGTCACTCAGTCGGGATTGTGTGAAACCTCAGAAGTCTCAGTTTTGATAATCTATCAGTCAGAGTGATTGAAGAGATAGATGGAAGTGGGAAATATTGTAAAATAATAGCTCAGTGCTAATAGGAGGATGAGTTGCAGCCCTCGAGAGAAATTAACACAAATAACAACAGAAACATTACCAGGCCTGTAAACGTGGCCAGACAGTCAACGTGTGCTATAAGCTCATCGTTTATGGGTCAAGTGAACCTCATTGTGGTTTAATTGCCCATATGATTGGTTGGAACCATACTCCGTTTCCTATGGTGCAGACATGGAAGTGGCAGCACAGAGCCTCATGTGGTGCTAAGCTCATTGAGAGAGAGCTCCTGTCTCATAGAGTTCCATTGTTCTTACTCCAGTGTGTCCGCGTCCGCACAAGTGGCATTGACAGCTGCAACAAGACAACATTTGGGACCGCGCATATTTTGTTGCGTGAATGCGTGCATTCATTGTGCAGGTGCAGGCGTCGCTCTCAGTGTAAGACAGTGTATCTCCTTGTCGTGCAACATATCTCTTACCTCTCCTGTTACTATCTGTAATGCTGTGATGTCACGGCTTTTGCTTTTGCCAAAAGCGAGTCTCAGGCCTTTCGCTTTGCTGCTGCTCTAAGTTTCTTTTTCCAAACAGGTGCTTTTTTTGCCGCTGGCTCAACGGTACGGTAACATGTGCCATTTTACAGCAGTTGAACAGTGGGCCAAAAAAAGGTAGCTGTTACTTCCTGCAGTTGTCAGGAGGAGCCTGGGATGAATCCCTTATGTCAGCTTCCCTCAGAAGTGGATGAGAATGTATCTGACAATATGGCAAATATTTGCAAAATCACATTATTACATGGACAGGCTGTAGTGTGAGGACAGTGATATTCAGTTCACAAACCGTGTTTCACAGTTGTGTGTTGCATGTTTTACATCAGAAAAAAACAACAACTTAGTAAAGCAGAAACTTTTACAGCTTACTTTGTTATTGCAGTTTGCTGGAGTCATTAATCTGAACGATTGAATTTTGTAAAACAACAGCACAACATGATCATAATGTGATTCCATTTATTTATTATTGTTTAATTAATTATTTTAATCAATTTCATATTTCCTAAATAGGCTACATATGTTTGAATAAGAAAGTATTGTGTTTTATTCACGGAAAAAAAGTAAAAAAAACAAAAAAAAAACACAATGAGACGATGATGTCCGAACAAATAAGTTCACTGTGTGGCATCAGAGTCTTAAAAAAAAGGTAGTTCTGACATCGGAAGGGGAGCAACATCTAAATAGCTTGTTGAATCACATGTTTTCTGATCTAGGCAGCCCACAAAAAAACTGACTGGGTTGTCTTATTTCAGAGTTTGTGGGTTGGTAGGAACTCCGGATACCCAAATGTATGTGTACAAGCACTGAAAAAGTGTTTTTTGTTTTTAATGATATGTCCCCTTTAAAGCCAAAAGATGACAACTCTGAATTTATGGTCGCTTCATCTCATATGTATGGATATTGCTGCACACAGTTAGTTACAATAACTGACAAAACATCTTATTACTTAAGATTGAGTTATCCTCATTTTCCCTGCACCAAACTTTAATTCTACATATTAACAAAGTGGAAGTGCACATTTAAATACATTATAGTGTGTATATACAGTATTCACATACAGTGCATGTCAGTGTATGCAGAAATGCATGGGCTGTTTTGTGCAAAATGCATGTATGTTAGTGTGAATGTGAGTGTATGCCTGTGTGTGTGTGTGTGTGAGAGAGAGAGAGAGAGCATGTGCGTTCTGCAGCAGCTCTCCTCTACTGGGCAGCCAGCTGTCTCTCTGATTACCCAGCATCCTCCAGGTGTCAGATCTGCCATCTGCAGATGAGTGGCAGGGCGTGTGGAGAGCGGAGGAATGGAGGGAAAGAGAGGGGGGGTTAAAAAAAAAAAAAAAAGAGTAGAGGAAACAGAATAACTGGTTCTGCAGACATCTGGAACGTGTTCAGACGGGTCAGCGCTCGATTGAAAAGGTGGCTTTTAGAGTCCTTGGCTTTTCAGCGTTTATTGAGTAATACTGCTTCTTCGACGAAAAAAGAAAAAAGAAAAGAAAGGAAGAAGTTGCATCTAACAGAAATGTTTACACGGGTGTTTCGCACGAGTGTGTTTTTGCCGACTATTTGTTATCATTATTATTATCGCAAGAAATTCTTAGTGCACAAGCCTTTGAGTTGTTCTAGTCAGAATTGCCCTTAATTGTGCCCTGAGAGGAAAAAAACGGAGATCCAAGAGAGAATCATTTGGTTGATTAAAGACATGAATAAAAGATCATACATGGCCAGTGTTTGCTTTCTTCTTCATTGTTCTCAATTAGCCTCAAATTTTGGAATCAAAGGCCGCGTTTGTGTTGCGCTCTTTGTACAACTTAGATGCCGCGTTAAGGCGCCGCCGTGATGTCAGAGAAATGCTGCTGCGGTGTGTTCTGTTGCCTGTCCGTGTGAACTCGTCCTCTTCGTATCCAGTTCTTTCTTCAATTAGCCGCCTCCCATTCTCAATTAAGACGCTCCCATCCTCTCTCAATTTGGGGCCCACTCAGGGCGGTCCCGTCCTCAACACGGTGCCTTCAAAGCCCTCCGTCGGCAGTTTGACCTCTTTTGATGTTAGTATTTGTTCTCTATGACCCCCTGGTTTAGCAAATGGCTGTTTGTAGTGTGTGCTTGTGTGCATGTGAGGCTATAATAAGGCTGACCCCAGGTTAGCTCTTGCAGTCAGAGTGGTCTATTAAAGCCAGTCAGCCCAGGAACGATTAGCTGTCCACTTGATCAAGTTTTTTTCCTGATCTCATTGGAATCAATTTTTGAAAGAAAATATCTGTCATCACTAACTGCATTAAGACAGATTTTTTTTTACTTCAAAGCTCCGTACAGGAATCACGCTGTTTATCGTTCGTTAGGCTTTGCGTGTGAGAAATACACTGATGCTCTGTTGGCTCTGCTGACGCTTCACACAGGACCTCTGTTCTGTCCTGAACGTCCGCTACAGAGGGACCTCAGGTGGGTCCAGAGAGCGTTCACAGGGCTCCAAAAACACTTTCCAATCCAAATTTTCATACTTTGTCAAACCTCAGTGTGTAAGGTAACACACTCTTCCTTTAAAGGGTTGGTTCACCCCAAAATTACACGTAAAAATATTCTCACTTACCTCTTGTGGCATGTAGCCATGCAGATAGTTTTGGTTTTACTTGCCCAGGCTTTAACATATCTGTCTCGGAGTTATCTGCCGCCGCCCCCCAGCCCGTTCTCATTCCGAGGCTTTCAAGTAACTACAATGTAAATTCATCTGCGTCATTATTAAACGCTCAGAGAAAGTGGTCAAGGAGTGTGGTGACATGGTTTAAAGAGCAGAATAACACACATGGGCAGGTGGAAGGGATGGTGGATGGGTCCAACAAACACAGGGCTTTCATCCAGGAGGTTGCTGTTTGTGTAAGATTAAAGTTTAAGTTTTTAAGGGGTCCTGACAAAGCGTCAGTATGTCACAAGTTGGGATGAGGACGTTTTGCCACCCCAATACAATTTTTAAAAAACAGCAACATCCCCCAAAACCATCCAGAAACTGTGTCCCTGCTATTTCTTTGATAGAAGGTACTGTAGGCCTAGTTATAGTGAAAACTGTCACTATAAAATTAAATTCTTTTCACCTGAGAAACAGCTTTCTCGGCAACCTGGACAAATTAATGAAAACGTATCTGTATGGTTAGGTAGATGGTGATGTTGCTACACAAAAGTAGTTGTGAAATAACCACGGTAATGACCATTTTCTTCTGTTTCCCTCTTTTCCAGGTGACGTTCATGAATTTTAAAGTCATCCACAAGTGAGAAGAGGGTGTCGGAGTTGAAGTCTCTTATTTCTGTAAGTTCAAATTTCTAATTGATTGATATTTATTTCCTTTTGCTGTAACGCTGCCAGCTCGCGTGTGCGTTTGTGCCGCGCACTGTTTTGGATGATTGCTTCCACCAAATGGCAGATAATAAGCTTTCACAGAGAACACATGATTGTTTCCTCGAAGCAGAACGGAGCAACACTTGTGTGCGCTGGTGTTTGAACACACCACGTTGTGTTAGCAGAGCTGCACGCAAAGTGTGTGTGTGTGTGTGTGTTAGTCGATGTTAGCTGACTCTGTGCTAGTCCACTGCCTCTCTCCCCTCCATCGGCACATACAGAACGCTTTTGATTTGTTTCGCAGCAAATGCAGACCTCCACTCCGGTTAGTATTCTGCCCTGCGCGCCCTCAATAGCTGCTTTCACTTGGGTGAAGAAAGGGGTCTTTTAAAGACTCTCACAGGCATCACTCCAGGAAGCTTTCAGCGCCGGGACCTACAGTATGCCTTTTAATGGACTTTCTCCCTGTGAGCAATAAAGATTATATCTGGAGTCAAATAGTGCTGTAGGTAACACTAGCCCAAATTAAGCTGGTGAGGTCGCAGTGGCCGATCTTGATGGCTTCAGCAGAGGCGGGAGACGTATGAAATGTACAGATGGGAGAGGTTGGAGAAAAGAGCGATCTGACCATCTGGCTAATCCCCCCTGTTTAAGAATACTTATTAAGGCCCTCTCTAGTGGCCCTTGAGCCGTGTCACTGCTGGGTCAACAAGTGTCCTCGCTGCTGGACAGACGAGCTTCAGTGTTTCTGCCGCGGGTGTTAATCTGTGTCCTGCTGGTTGGTCGAGGAGTTCAGTTTCAAAGGCTTGATTTATGGCTCGTGTAAATCGTGTTGTATCGCAAACTAGAGTCATGGTTCCCACCCAGGGGGGTCGAGACCCTATTAAGGGGTTATACTGACCGATGCAGCCTGTGCCAAGATGTTACAAGTAGCTTCGTTTTAAGAAGAGACACCCATTTTAAGAATAGGGTCAAATGTTTAACTAATAGATACCACCGTTATAAACTTGATTATTTACATTAAGACAACTATTTTTTGTATTACAAGTTTTCTGAGATGTTATGATTTAATATGCAAATGATGCATTATCTTATCAAATATGTGCTAATTTGCATACATTTCCAGAACAGAAATCTGAACATTGGATAAAGCCGGGGTTCAAAATTCTTGACAAATTAGAGTCAAAGGTTTTAACAGAGGGAATGTTGGATATCTCTTTGTATCAGTGCCTGACATGGGCCGGTACTCACCAGTACTGGCACATCTGATTTTTAAAAGGTTCTATAAATCAGGCTATGGATGATGTATGAACAAACTCCTCTGTAAAAACCTTCAGAATATAGATAGGAATGAAACTGGAAAGTTTGTGTAGATTTCTGGCTCAGATTATGAGAAAAACCTCAATAAAACAATACAAACATCACAATAATTAATTGAGGCCTCGTACATTTATTTCCTCTGCCTAATTGCCCTGCGTTTGACGAAATGAATTGTGTCGTTATTGGGTAAAACCGGACCACTTAGGCCGCTTTTAATTCCATCAAACGCCCCTTAATTTCATCAATTCATCTGGAAACTTGAAATCACATTATTGTGTCTTTTTAAAATGCGATTGCTTTTCGGATCTAATTACACGGCGGTAAGATGACAAGTGGACCCTCCTAACAAAATTACAGTCTTTCCAGGGTGCAGATCGTGTCGTGACAGGAACAAATCTTTGTTTTGTACTGTAAGACTTTGGAAGGAAGTGGGCGCTGTGTGTTGGAGGATTTGTATACTGTACGTACTGTATCTAATGGCTTTGATCGGAGGAGCCGGGTGTGTCTATGACTAACGTTTTAGATGATCTGACATCGCTGGACATTTCACAAAATCTGTCTTGAAACAGGTTTATATTGGTTACACGGTGTTTATCGTCAGAGCGTGGAGAACCACATCCAGATTTTTATTTGTGCGTCCAAAATCGGTTTAGTGCTCGATAAGGAAAAATCAGATCATAGATCATTTAGCTGTGTGTTAGCTGTGCTGCGTGGCATTTATAGATGTAGGAATGCTGAACCTGCAAAGCCGCAGTCTGTAAAGCAGCAGTGAGAAAGACTTTGAGAAAAGATTTCAGCCGCTTCATGCATCATGACAGGCCTATTTGCGGAGCTTTGTTGTTACGCATGCTTCCTGTAATGGCAGTCATTTGCAAAGAGTTAGAAAAGTTACCAGACAGCGAGCAGCCGTTGGGCTGATTTGTGGTAAGCTAATGAGCTAATGAGCTAATGAACTCACTGAGGTTACCTGTTTGGCTTCCTCCAAAAAACACAATGTCCGTCTCTGCGTTTTGCTTTCAGCTTTGTACGTGAACTTCACTGCGTTACAGTGTAAGACGAATCACCGGTGCTAATGGGCAGCGTCTAACAACATTTACTGTAGTTTCTCAGTACTTAACCTTATGTTAACAGTGAGCTATTATGTCCTCTTGAGCTTTGGACATTTACTTAATTGATCTGATTTGTCCACACATATGAAATGTCCACTTAGTGGACAGAATGCCTTGCGAGTTTGCGGCATAAGGGACGTCCTTTAACGGTGGGAAAAGAGAGCTGGACTCCAGCGATCTGCCACGGCCACGCTTCCAGTCAGCACATTCGTTCATGCATGCCGGCTCGCCGGCAGCACATGTTCGACGAGTATACATATGTTTGTGCGTTATGTATTTAGTTGTTTTCCGGGCTGCGTCTGCAACAATTTATTTGTGTTTGTGCTCGCATGCGTGTTTGTGTTTTGCACACTCATGCCTCATCAACATCCCGTCTGAGGCCCATCTGGTCGGCTTTGAAGAGGCTCGTGGAGCGGCGGCGGCCGGGGCTTTAAGGCAGGGCCGGGCCAGCGGCGGTTCCTCCCCACTTACACATAAATCCACGGTGCGAGGCCCTCTGCCAGAAACAGTATAGGCCGACCCTCGTGGCTACTTCCCAAACCACACAAGCTCATACCCCACTTTCTCTCTTCTATTGCCCTTGAAATGGGGCCTGCTCTAAATATTATCTCCCCCTGTGCTTTATCCCTCCGTTTATCCCTAAGTCGGCAGAGAGAAGAAAGGAGCCGTGCGGCTGAGTCACTTTTTCCCCTCTCTTCTCCTCTCTCCAAAACCACAGGCAGCGGCAGCGGCTTCCTGGAGATGAGCGCTTTTGTCTGTTGTGCGACCGCTGCGGCTTTAGGCAGATCCTCCTCTGATGAGGTAATGCACGGGCTAGATGAGGAGGCAGAGTGAGAGAGGAGGGAGGTGAAGGAGCCTCTGGATCTATATTTGAAGCTTGTGATTTATCCAGGGAAAGGGTACTTTATGGGTGATGTATGCTCCTTTTCAGCAACACCCTGCTCCACATGGACGCCACTGCACACGTCCACACCTACTCGGAAACGGCCAGTGCAACTAGTTATCAACTAGTGCCTGCTGGTCTTCTCCAGCGATGAGTCAACGGTTGAGGGAGGAGGAAATCGTTATTCCTTTATGTAAAGATTTTCCCAGGTGACTTTGTTTTCCGACCAGCAACCATTTTAACGAGAAGAAATTATATACTTTTAGGGCATTATGGTGTCTGTTACTTTGAGGGTAAAAGGAGTGGGAAGACAGGAAGGGGGAACATCCCTGTTTGTGATGCTCTCGGTGATTATAGTTGAGGTGCCTGGTTAGGATAGTCAAAGTAGTGAAGTTTGATTTATTCCACCTTCAAGTGGTGTCAGCTGACATGTGCAACATGTTTTACATGTCTTTGTCCGTGTATGGACGCAGTTGCCCTCAGCTGCTGATGTAAAGTTGCTCTTTAACATCTACTTGACTCTATATGAGTGCGAGAGTGTAATAGACCAGATTATCATCCTGAGGTCAGCGTGTCTTCATCAGTTTGAGCCTGTTATCGTTCCCAGGGCGTCAATACAGAGGCCTTGTCACGGCCGTCGGTGTTTGGTACCACCGCACAAAGCACCCTTTGGCACTGGTGTGAAACGCACCGGGCTTTCCATTAATTACAATGTAAACCCAGTAAACGCTCCGAGAAAGTGCGCCGGGAGTGTGGTGACGTAGTTTAATGTGTGAAAAGAGACACACAGAGCAGGCGGGAGGGGAGGTGGAGGTTTTCATCCAGGAGAGCCCTGTTTGTGTCCTGCGTGTCACGTTACAATCAGCTGTTCGTTCGTGTCCCGCGTTCACAACATTCAGCGTCGTTTTCACTGTTGGAACGTAGTAGTTTTAAGCCCAACCATGTAGTTCTTTCCTAAACCTAACTGTAGTGGTTTTGTTGCCTAAACCTAAAGTGACGCCAAGAGGCGGTATGTGATGAGTTGGGATGAGAACGTGTTGTCAGTTTCCCTCCTCTGCCTGTCATGAGAGTATTCTCCCTTAACGGGACATAAAATCAACTCCTCACACGACAATCTTTTGCTGGAGTTTTTAACCTTCTGATGAAAATAAGCGACTGGCGGCTTCATCAGTGGTGCCGATGCTTCAGATAAAACACACGACACGCACGCAGCCCAGGCCAAGAGAAGGAGTTGGCGGTGGAGGGAACTGTAGTAGCTACACGGGGAGTTGGCAAGACTGAAACTGGAGGAGAGCGGGGAAAAATTGTAGAAGTGAAGTAAGAGTAAATGTGCTTCTTGAATTCTTTCTTACGGTGACACTGGACTCTTAGTGACGGGTTAATTTTTTTTCTGGAAAGTTTTGCTGTTTTGTGTCACCTACTATGATGAATGATTATAAACTAGGGCTGTCAATCAATTAAAATATTTAATCAGGATTAATCACATGATGGTCCATAATTAATCGCGATTAATCACAAATTAATCACACATTTTTTTATCCGTTCAAAATGTACCTTAAAGGAAGATTTGACAAGTATTTAATATTCTTATCAACATGGGACTGGACAAATGTGCTTTCTTTATGCAAATGTATGTATATATTATTATTATACTGCATTTAGCATAAAAAATATGCTCAAATTATAACATGGTAAACTGCAGCCCAACAGGCAACAACAGCTGTCGGTGTGTCGGTGTGCTGACTTGACTATGACTTGCCCCAAACTGCATGTGATTATCATAAAGTGGGCATGTCTGTAAAGGGGTAGACTTGTGGGTACCCATAGAACCCATTTTCATTCACATATCTGGAGGTCAGAGGTCAAGGAACCCCTTTGAAGATGGCCATGCCAGTTTTCCCTCGCCAAAATTTAGCATAAGTTTTGAGCGTTACAACCTCTACAACCTAAAAGTTGAAAGTTGCGTAGATGCGTTAAAGAAATTAGTGGTGTCAAAATGAATTAGCGTTAATGCTTTACTATCGCGTTAACTTTGAAAGCCCTACTATAAACAATTGTATTTTGATGCACATCCTTTAGCAATTAAGTTTTTCTGAATGCCAGACATCACTTCGACAGAAACAATAAGAAATTGTTATGAAATCGGTTCGATTAAACAACATTTTGCAAACATTTTAACAATATTTCATCATTTCTGGATGTCCAAATCTTATTGTGAGATGAAGATACTCTACATTTCTTCATAGACCAATTTTCAGTTAACTTTTTACAATTGACAAAAAAAAAGTTGGACAGAAACCCAGCGAGCGTGTGTGAGTGTGTATTCAGTGACGCTGACAGTCTCTCCACGTGTCTTTTTTCCCTCATCTCTCCGGTGACAACTGTTATCTGCTCGGACTTCTGGCCTCCCGTTGAGGAATGCCACCAGACAGTGCTGACATTCAGGATAATTGCTTCCTGTTTTAACTGTCATGGGTCGTGGAGGTCAGGGGTCAGGGTCAATCTCAGCTGTTGTTCTCGGGGCTACGGGGGGACGCCACCTGGTCTTTAGATCATGGACGATCCAACACATTATTCTCTCTAAACAATATGCTTCTACACCTTTTTCACATTCTTCAACACGCCATAGGTGGAAAAAAACAGGTCACTTTCAGCTGTTTGGCTTCCTTCAACACCTCATTAAAAAACAGAGTTTTTTTTTAATAGCTCGTGTTTGACTGCAGTGTCGGTAGAAAGAGGGAAGGTCGCGACACAAAGCGCCACCTATGCAACGATGTCACCGCTGCAGTGCTAACACCTGTTCCTGAGAGAGCCTCCCCTTATGTTTAACGCTATTTTCCTGACGCTGAGTTCAGCTCACTACCAAACACCAACAACATCACATCCTCATAATTACAGCTTTCTCATTACAGTAAAAATCCTGCATCTCATTTTAAAGCTGCCATCAGCCAAAATGAACTGGCCTTAATGGCTGCTGATTGCATTCCTACACCGGCCAACCCCCCTCCTCCTTTTTTTAGCGATCTGATCGTTTAAGTACATGCTAGCATAATTGAGGTCTCTTCCTTGATTAGATTTGCACCAGCTTTTAACAAAGCCTGCTCGAACTTAATCCAATGAGGCCCATTGTGGGGAGAGCGGAGGGATGACATCGCTCCTGGTTAGCTTCAAACTCAGCCGAGCCGCCGGGCAATTAGACGCTGCGCTGATAAAGAGGCAGGACAACTAAAAAAACGAACGACACAATGTTTCTCAGAGCTCACAAGTGGACAATTGAGTGGTGATTCATATCACAAATTACCTTTTTGTTAAGGCACTAACCTTTTAGTAAAGGCTTAGAAATGAGAATCACTTCCATGGATTTAAGTTCAAGGCTTTTCTTTCACTTTAACAATTAACATGCTTTTTAATTAACAATAATCTTTTCATTCAAAACGGAATAAAGGCATTGAGATATGGTGCTTGGGTTTTGATTGGATTTAAAGGTGTATTTAGTTAGATTTATCAAGCAGGGGCCTGTTGACCCTTCTACACTAAAGCTCACCGCGGCGCTTTTGTCTGTTCAGCATATACACCTGAATCAGTCGTGATGGCGTGTCAGTGTTTTACACTAAACGAACATCATGCGCTGAGCAGCCCTGACCCACTGGGACGGGAGCGAGCGGCCCAGCAGGGTGCAGAGGTATCGGCTTTGGCTGCGTCCTCCGGTGACACCTGCCCGTCCATAATCACCGTTAGAGGCTAAACCGCCTTCTGACCTGTGGCTGTGTGTCACACACTCAATCCCCCTAATCTCCTCCTTTGTTCTCTGTCACCGTCAATTAGTCATGTACCAGGAGTCAGCCAGAGGAAAGTGTCTCTCTCTGTGTGTGTGTTTAGTGTGTGAGAGAGGATACATGCCTGTGCTTGAAAACTTTAATTACACTTACTGTTAACTGCTGTATGCTTTTATGTGTCTGAGAAGTTGGTTGCATCTGTTGCATGTGATTTAGAGCTGAAATTATTAGTTGATAGACGGACAATTAACAGGCAAACTATTTTGATGAGGGATTAATCGTTAAGCAAAAGTGCCCAAAAACACATTTCCAATGTGAATATTTGTGGGTTTTCATATAGTCCTCTGTGATAGTTGGACTGTCGGTTCAACATGATCTCACGGGAAGGCATATGAATAGCACGCCACTTTGAGGACATGCTTTTATTAGCTTGTCATTTCAGAAAGGGCTGCTCCCTCTTAGTCAATTAGTCGACTAATTGGTCATTTTGGTCATAGTCGACTAAGAATTCTTTAGTCGGTTAATTATTTTTTTATGCTTTTTTCTTGCTGAATGACTTATTTCCAAGAAATTTGAGGGCACATCTCCGGTAAACACAAGATTTAAAGTGGTGCTATTGTGTGATTTTTTGTGATGAAACTCAGTTTCACAGATCTGTCGATTAAATCAACTAATCGATTAGTCGACAAAAGAGTGTTTTTCGACTTACAATTTCTTTGGTTGAGGACAGCCCTACATTTCACACCACAGGGTTAACGTTGTGAAACAGCTTTTCATGTACCATTTAACCGTGAACCGTTGTTATCGTGAAGCAGTCGTGGTTATGTTTAGGCAACAAAACTAAGGGTTAAGAAAACCATCATGAAATCATTGAAATAAGTAAACTGTGTAAATTACGTATGTAAAGAACGTAACATAAGTACGGAAAACATGTCACAAACATCACTAATGTAAATAGGTCAACGAGACTTTTTGGTTTCAGAAGGGACACAAACACGGTTTCCTGGGTGAAAGTCCTGTGTTTGTTTGACCCGTCCACCTCCCTTACGCCCACCGCAAGTAGTCTTTCTGGCTTTTTATATTACGCCACTTGCTCTCTGCGTCGCTATAGTTAGTCTACGTCACTAGCTCTGAGTGTAGCATATTCACACGGATGAGTTTACATTTCCATCAGTACAAACTAAATGGCGTAAAATGACGTGGCAAAAGCAAGACCGGTGTTGTGATTGCGCGCAAAATGACTTAAAGATATCGGGTGTCATTCATATGCTATTTGGCTATTTACTGGGCTGGTTGATTGTAACTTTCCAAATTTTGGTGATTGAATTCATGTCATGTTGTTTTAAATTCTGTTGAAGGATGTTATAGTTCACGTTTCTCTGTAAGTTGAGAAAATTCGATGATGAAAAGGCTAATAAAACGTTTTGTAAACCGTAGTTTAAACCACAAAATGCTTACAAGAAGGCAAAAAACACACACCTGAGGCAGGTTTTACATGTGATGTTTATCTTCACAGGCATGTACATGTCATTAGACGAGGTCTAATTGATCTCTCCACCGATCAGATCAGTGTCTAGATTAAGAACAGGAAGGGTTTGGACTGACTCTGTCTCTCTTCCCATCGGTAAAACCTCCTCTCTGTGCTAACAATAGGATTTCACACTCACTATAAATACGTGGGCCTGAACAAGTCGTAGCTCACCTGTTCAAGCTGTAACTAATCCAGAACTATTTCTATAGTTCCCCTTGAGGTTCAATGATCCGGCTCCACGAGGTGCCAAGGGATGAGCAGGCATGCTGGTATGTTGGAGAGAAAGGAACTAATGGTTTTGGACGCAGGCCCAGTTCGTGAAGGGGCCGTTTTGGAAAATCAAAAGCTTGTTGATTGCAGTTTGTGGATGTTTTTACTTTGCATCTCTGATGTTAATGTACTTTATTGAAATCCATCATCCAGCTTTGGCAGAACAGGAACAGCAGGTCAGGAAAAAAAGGGCGTATTTGCACACATACTCACACGAAAGCGTATATATACATCACCTTATCTGGGTCCCTGTGTTTACAGGCGACTGTTGACAGTAGCTGATACGCGGCGCGATAAATGCACTTTGATTTACGGGGGAAAACAATGCCGTATTATGTGAGCCAGGGACACTTAAGACTGGAGTAACTGTGATATGAACACGAGCCAATTTTATGTGTGTGTTCAAGAGGGCAAGCAGCTCCGGAGTATGTTTTGTCAAAGCCTTTGGATGAGGCTCCAAAATGCTTGGCTCCCTTTCAAATCCTGGATCACTCGCTGATAATAGAGACAGATTTTTGATGCCGTTGCCAATCTGTCGTTATTAAAAGATGCGCGTTTGGATGTGCAGTCAAAAGTGCTGCGAATACAGGCATCGCTGAGGATGAAATACACAAATGATTTATCATCTGGATGCTATTAATTTAACCTATAGAGTCTTACTCAATAATTAATGTCTATTGGCATATGACCCTATAAGCCATACAGTAAACAGCATGTCTCATAACTATGTATGAGATCTTGTAGTCAGCTAATATATGGCCGAAAGGCCCAGAGACAAGCCCTGGGTCTTAATAAATCAACCATATCTAATGAAGCCCCTAATTGTGATTTACAGCCTGCAAGCCCAGCGCTGTGATGGAGAGAGAAATGGCTGAAAAGAGAGAGAGAGAGAAGGAGAGCAGTCAGAGTTTCGTCGTCCAGCGGAGCACCGGGCAAAAAAATAAGAGGCTTTATTAAAAAACGCTGTTCCCTTCCAGCAACTGTGAAATTCTTGCGTGAGTCTCATGAGAGGTTTGTCAAGATATGATGCTTACTGCGATAAAAATCTGAACAGCTGGACGAGTAACCGTTCCACTCACGGTCCAACCAACAACACAGAGAAGAGAGGGGGATATTTATACATTCACTTTAAATTAATAATCTACCCGGTTCAAGTTTTCAAATTTTTCAAATTTATTCCCAGCAGCACTGTGTCTTTGGTCGTCGTTGATGTTTCTGTTTGTGGTGCTCTATTTTTGTTGCTAAACAAATTCTTCTCCTATTTATTCCCGACTAACTGAAAACATGCGGCGCGTTGCTTCTGCGCCAGAATGTTTCTCTCATTAAAGACCGTCCAGCATCAGCTCCTCAGAACAACAAACATAAAAGCTTTTATGAACCGTCTGCACAATAGAATCACTACTGTTTTAAATGCTTCTGCGTTATTTTAATTGAAACTAAGCAGCAAAATATAATTGATATGAAATGTTTACTGACTGTTGCACAAATGCCAGACTTTCCATGCTTGACGTCAGTCACGTCCGCA
>CAKALU010032753.1:0-31841 GCA_916700995.1 Hozukius guyotensis | reverse complement strand
CATTGGCCTTTGGATTGTACGTCAACGTCACCATATTGGGTAAGCCAGGACTGGCCTGTAAACACATACAACTGAACAGAGGAGCTGTCGTTTTACTGGATAAAAAGCACTATAACGTCTACATTTCTCAACCGATTTCAGTGAGTCGTTTTTATATTCAAGGGTTTATTATCTACGTTGAGTACTGTAAGTTAGTTAGTTAGTTAGTTAGTTAAAAAAACTTTTGGTGAAAAACAGTTTGGTAACGTTACTGCTTCCGAGCACCAGCCGGTCCGGCTGTTGATATTTTCTTAAAAATTCACACTCTCGTAACACATTTTCCTTAAAGAATTTTTCACATTATTGACATTACAGTTCAAGGTCATCAGATAAGCGCTAGCCAGCATTTGTTATTGTTAGCTAGTCCTCGACCAAAGCTAATGTTAGCTTAAAGATAGGGCTGTCAATCGATTAAAATAGTTAATCGCAAATTAATCGAACATTTTTTATCTGTTCAAAATGTACCTTAAAGGGAGATTTGTCAAGTATCTTATACTCTTATCAACATGGGAGTGGACTAATCTACGTGCTTTATGCAAATGTATGGATATAGTTATTATTGGAAAACAATCAATAACACAAAACAATGACAAATATTGTCCAGAAACCCTCACAGGTACTGCATTTAGCATAAAAAATATGCTCAAATCATAACATGGCAAACTCAAGCCCAACAGGCAACAACAGCTGTCATTGTGTCAGTGTGCTGACTTGACTATGACTTGCCCCAAACTGCATGTAATTATCATAAAGTGGGCATGTCTGTAAAGGGGAGACTCCTGGGTACCCATAGAACCCATTTTCATTCACATATCTTGAGGTCAGAGGTCAAGGGACGCTTTTGAAAAATAGCCATGACAGTTTTTCCTCGCCAAAATTTAGTGTAAATTTGGAGCGTTATTCAGCCTCCTTTGCGACAATCTGGTATTACACCAATGGATTCCTTGTGTTTTTATAGTTTCATATGATACAGGTATCTTCACTCTAGCTGTGAAACTGAGCCCGCTACAACCTGAAAATTGCAAATGCGTTAACGAAATTAGTGGCGTTAAAACTAATTTGCGTTTACACGTTATTGCGTTAACTACAGCATTACTTATAGAGCTTCACGTCTAACATAAAAACTTGAAATTTTTTGATATGTGGCTAATATCGCAAAATAATAAAGCTGATGTCATGTCTTGGGTTTTGGTACAGTAACGTTAACTCTCAGCAATATTTAACGTTAGCTAACTTTTTTTAATTCAACGCTATCTTAAGTTTCTTTGGGTGCGCTAACATTTTATATTATATTATATTATCCAGGGACGTCTTCACAAGTATTAACAAAGGAAAACAAGCCAAAGCTATATTGACAATTGGAGTTTTTACAATTTCTTATGACAAATGAATTATTTTCCACCACGCAAGTAATTCAGTTCATGTAACATTAAGGCTAGCCCACTCTTTTGAGCGTCTGGCAGCGATTATAGTCTAGTATCAAGATTTTAAAATATAAAAACAAATAATAAACAAAACTTTATTCTTCTACTCCTCGTAAATCATACGAATAAAAACAACTCATTGAAATTGGTTGAGAAATTTCATGTTATGGTAATTTTTATCCAGAAAAACAGCAGCTCCCCCATTCACTTGTATGTGTTTATAGGCCAGTCCTGACTTCCCCCAGTATGGCGGCGACGTTGACGTATCACAGCAACGGGCTGAAGCGGCCAATGCGGTATCTATATATATATATATATATATATATATATATATACTGTATATCTATATATATAGATATATATAGATATATATATATACTGTATATCTATGACTGAGAGCTCCTCAGCCTTGCACATGAGCCTTGATGTGCAGCTGCTGATTTGTTGTTGTGCCATACGTTAACTGATGAGAAGAAGACTGATGCACAGGGATGCTGAGTATTTCTGGCGTCGCTTGCACGAGCTCAGTGCGAGTTTAGTTCCCCGTGTGCTCACGCCGGCCTCCTGACCCCCTCCTCAATAACTCTGTCATGGAAATGTATTGCATGTCAATTTGACCAAGGCCCTACAGTATATATCCCCCCCACATCCACACGGGAACTAATGTGCATAACAGTGCATGACAGTTCAATCTCACATGAACTCGTATGAACCTCACACCAGCTGGATGAACGGCTTTTCAAGGAATTTATTATAAGTCATGCAGTACGACATGGATTTCATAATAACCGATTACAAGTTAGTATCATTTATAATAATTGAAATTACCTCATTATATCGGCAATTTAGTCTACTTATTGATCCATAATGAGCATCTAATAGATCTCCTCACACAGCACACACACATACAGTAGCACAGGGTTATCTTAACCCGGGTTACCAGCTGGCTGACTGTTATCTCAGGTCACATGATTCACAGAGACAAACTGGGTTTTTTAGCAAAGTATCATATCATGTATTTCACACAAGCAGATCATTGTTTCTAAATGCTTTGTTGCCCTGATGTGGGCTAACTACTGGCGTTAGGAACCATTTGAATACTCAGTGAAAATATCTTCTCGGAAAATGTACTTTTTTTTCCAACTTAGGTCATTGTTTCAGTGTCTCCAGAGACACTGCTGGGCACAGCTGACACAATTATATACAGCGGTGGAATATAACTAAGCACTTGCTTTGAGGTACTTCATTTTTTTAGGTGCTTTATTCAATTTTATACAGTTTCATACTTCTGCTTAGGATTTGAATTAGAGGGGAACCAGAGGAGGCTGAGTTCCCCTACAGAGACCTGAGCATCCCTGAAAACAACAAAAGTTTGATTTGGGGGGGATCTTGAAAAACTGATAAATCATCAACCTTTATATTATAGCTTTTCTAATGCTACGGTAAATGACACAGAGTCTGAAGCACATTGGACCCGCCGGAAATCCTCCATCAGAAACTCATGTGCACGCACACTTTGATTCTCAAAACACACTACAGACGATGTAATGTAAAAAACAGTCTAAAATATGTTTTTTTTTTATGTCATTTTATTTGAACCACTGCATCAAACCACTGTTTGCTATGTGAAGAGAGCAGAGAATGAAGTCACTGTGTGTTGTAATCCGAGCTTCACTGTGCTTTGTTGACATCGCCGGGCAGGCCGTGCGTACCTTTTTAGTACGTGTTCGTGCCTGTGAGCGTGCCCCACTGGCTCGCTCATGGCCGCCGCTCTGCACTGCTCTCATACGGCGGTTACAGCTCATAACGCCGTCCCGACCGACATTGTGGAAGCGTAGCACCCACACTCCAGTTCCCCCCACAGGTAAACACCGTTACCTCTGTTAGCAGTGTTGCCTTTGTTTTTCACTGTTAGCACCGTTAGCTGTGAGCTGCCGGCTTATCCGTCGCCATGTTGAGAGCCATGTGGAGGAAGTAGAAATGCTCCCAATCTCGCATTTAGCACCTTTAAATTTCGCATTGTCTTATTTTTTTTATGTTAAATGTTTCAGGAATACATTTATTTGACACTTATAGTTACTTATAAGTAATGCATGATGAGTACATTTGCTTCTGATACTTACATTAGTACTTTAGCTGCTACTTCAGTTTCATGGGTTTTGAATGCAAAACTATCACTATTTTTGCCAAAGTAAAGCAGCTCAATACTTATTCTACCACTGGTTTTATGATAGAACCCCATGATGTATTACTACAAAATCCATAGGACCAGCTGAAACATTCAGTTTCACTAAACTCCATATAACCTATATTTATGTATATTTTAAGTGAAACTTTATTTTGGTGAACATACCTTAATTGTCTATTGTCAACGCAGAGGAAAACTGAGTGCAAACTTACCTTTGACTCCTCCACACTGACATGAATGGACTTTGAAAATAGCTCCAAATAGGTCCAATAATTTGTTAAAAATATCCTTTTAATGTAAAAAAAACAACTTAACTGAACAAATGCACAAATGAATCTTCTCATAAGATGAGACAGTTTCTCCCCTACATGTTGCTCTGACATGTTTAACCTCTCTTTGACCCATAGGAACCGTCATAAAACACATCGTCGTCGTAGTTTGTTCACCCATGTAATTGGCAGCGGTTTTACAGCTCTTGCAACAGATCTTCAGTTTGAAGTTCAAAGTAAATGATCTTCCAGGAGGATCAGTGTAGTGCTTCCCTGTGCTTTAAATATCCATCCACTTACATCAATACCAATTATGACGATGATTATGATGATAAAGGATTGTGCTGCAGTTCTCTCGGGCTACGATGATGTGATTATATTACCGACGACAAAGATAATGAAAGTCATACACTATTGATTACGGCTGAGATAAACCTGTACGGTGGTGGTGGTGTAGAATTTAAGGCCTGGCTCTGCA
The DNA here is from genome assembly GCA_916700995.1 of Hozukius guyotensis. Taxonomy (NCBI): domain Eukaryota; kingdom Metazoa; phylum Chordata; class Actinopteri; order Perciformes; family Sebastidae; genus Hozukius; species Hozukius guyotensis. The sequence goes on along the minus strand of CAKALU010032753.1, from coordinate 27,443 downwards.
AGAGAGTGTGTGTGTGTTTTACTCTGTGTGTCAAGCATCATTACAGAGAGTACAATGACCTTGTAAGGGTCATGAATGATGGTATGGCTCTAGGGGTTAACTAGATGCAAAGAGAGAGTGTTTGTGAGTGTGTTTGTGTGAGTAAAAGCAGACATATACCATGTATAAACATTCACAGCATCAAAACACCTTCATCTGCTCCGTATAGAAATGTCATATGGTGTGAGTGTCTCTGTGTGTGAGCGTGAAAACTGACAGAAGGAACGTGTGATCACATAATGATGTCTGGTATTTTAAGATGCGTCTTAACCAAGTCATGTGCAATCTTATATGTTTAATTAATTGTTGTTAATCTATTTTATTGTTGTGATTAATCTTGAGTTTTTATCTGTAGATTCTGGTCCTTGCATGGAAAATGTACTCTGTTGCATTGGTAACAGGTGAAACAATGAAAGTGACGTTCACCGCCATATTTTCTTTCTTTTGAGATCTTTTCAGAATCCCAGACAAAAGCATCCCAGTCTGCTCAAACACGTCACCTTGAATGCCATGAATTTCTCATGACTGGTCTGATAGAAATTTCAATTGAGTATTTGCTCTCTTTGTGATGTGTGTGTGCACTGGAATCCACTGGGAGATGTCAGGAAAGAGAGTCTGCCTGTGAAACATCTGCGTTAGGACGCCTATGAGTGGCAGATGTGGCCTGTGGACTGTTGTTTTTCACTGTCTTTATTTTCAAAAGAGGATATAATCCTTTAGGGAGGCCTCAATAGTAATCACAGGAAATATATCCTAGAGCGTTAACCCTTTAGAGATATTCTTTGTCATTCACACTCCTCCTCCAGGTAAAACCTGGAAGACCAAAAATAGCCTGGCGCAGAACTGTGACGGACAAGAACTTGGGGGGGATGGGGATGGGGGGGGAGGCTCGACGCGTTGCCAAGGATAGGGAATGACGGAGGGAGCTCATTGTGGCCTTATGTTCCACAAGGGACGGGGAGGATTAACTAAATTAGGAATTTTAAGCTTCATTTATACTTCTGCATTAAGGGGTTACACCATCCCCACAGCAGCTACGTGCATAAGCTCCGAGGGCTATGCCATAGCTGACGTGTGCATTATACAGAAAGGTGTCTCTGTTTTATTAACTTACCCTCATTGATATAAATGGACTGGACAATTTAATAGAAACACCTGTCCCATATAATGCAATACAATTCAACAGCACTACATCCTCCAAAATGGCCGTACAGTTAAATCAACGCCCAAAAGGTTTTCAACAAAAACTGAACATTATAACATTCATGGATTTATTGCAGGACTGTTGTATTAGACTGTATTGCTTTTAGCTATAGGTGTTCCTAATATACTGGTGACTGAGTTTAAGTAAAGCATGTTATACGGCCTGATCACTTTTGTTACATCGGTCTAGTGTTGCTGTGGTGATATTAATGGTAGAAATCATACGCTGAACTATTAATCAAAACCTATAGCTCTAAGGATAGCAGGTGTTGACTGGTCCCCACTTTGCTCCAGACTGAAATATCTCAACAACTATTGGATGAATTGGCATGAAATTTTGTTCAAACATTCGAGGACCCCTGAGGATTAACGCTACTGACTTTTATGATCCTCTGACTTTTAGGTTTACATTTCTGGGTTTTGGTGAATTGACTATTGGTTACCATGGAATTTGCTACAGGTATCCACAGCCTCATTAGGGTGAATTGTAATAATTTTGGTAATCTCTATAAACAGATTTTGCATTCATGGGGGCGGCTGTGGCTCAGAGGGTAGTGCAGGTTGTCCACCAATCGGAAGGTCGGTGGTTCGATCCCCGGCTCCTCCAGGTCACATGTCGATGTGTCCTTGAGCAAGACACTTAACCCCAAAATTGCTCCCGAAGGCATAGCCATCAGTGTGTGAATGAGTATTTAGATTAGGTCCTGATGGGTAAATTTGGCACCTTAGCAGCCTCTGCCATCAGTGTGTGAATGGGTGAATACTGTCATGTAGTGTAAAGCGCTTTGAGTGGTCGGAAGACTAGAAAAGCGCTATATAAATGCAAGTCCATTTACCATTTACCATTCATATGTTGGCAACGGGACAAGATTTTGGAAATGGAAGCGTTCTGGTTTCCGTTTGTAGTCCCATTGACCAATCACGTTCGAGCAGGCTTTGGTTGAAAGCAGGTAAACAGTCTTTGTGGAGAGCAAAAGAGGTGGAACGCATTCACCGAAATTCAGTCTTGGAACCTACCGGCTATCGTCTGATGATTTTTTTTAACTTTTTATCGGTTTAAAATGAACTTGTAAACTGGCTACTTGTGAAACAATCCGGTCATACACGTCGTCTCTCAACTCCAACTCCAGTCTCGCATTTCAAGTTGCTAATCGGACTGTAAACAATGAGCAGCGCACGGAAAAGTAAGTCTTGACCCAGATATCCGCTGGCTACACCGGAACCCCAAAAATACAGCCTCTTGCCCCCAGAGGTTTATCTGTCGTCAGACCGATAGCCGATGGGTTACGAGATTGTAATTTTGGTGATCCCTTTTACTTTTCATTAAGTGCCATCATCAGGTCAAGGTTTTAAGTTATCCAATACTATGGTTTATGCCCATGATACATGCAAAACCAACAATATTCCCATCAGCCTCAGCTGTACTTTGTATTTAGTGCTAATTAACAAATGTTAGCATGCTAACACGCAAACTATTATGTGTTCTATTCATGTGAAACAATCCATCTTACCTGCATATATCCTGCTCTAATCAGGAGCTCTGATGCCTCAGCAATTACTACTTTGGAACCTGATATGTTTTTGTCCCAGTGCCGTGTAAATGGACTCGTGCATGTAACTGTATACAACCCCAGGTGTGAGGCAGCCACTGGGGTCAGATTGAAATGTCTGGGTGCAGGTGTATTGTAGAGCAGGTCAATTGTAGACACTTTGAGCGAAGACACAAGGTTCAGTGTCATGGCGATACACTGAGCAATGCATCGACGCTCATACAGTTAGTGTTAAAGAGGACCTATTATGCTCATTTTCAGGTGCATACTTGTAGTTTGGGTTTCTACTAGAACATGTTTACATGATTTAATGTTAAAAAAAATGCTTTATTTTTCTCATACGAGCTGTGCTGCAACACCTGTTTTCAATATCTGTCTGAAACGCTCTGTTTGAGCTCCTGCCCCCCCCCCCCCCCAACTGCTCTGATTGGTCAGCTGGCCCACTCCGTTGTGATTAGTCAACCCAACCAAACTCTTCGGACTCCCTTCCAGCTCCGCTCTAACTAGCTTTGTTTGAGGGCTTACCAAACTTGCTGCTAGGCAGGCAAATGTGTTACTTGGTGACATCACCACGTTATGGAAAAAAAGGCGGGACTTCAATCAGGGCGTTTCAGGCAGTTCAGGAGCAGTGTTTCTGTCGGGGAGAGTAACTCTCTTTGGCGTGGACTTCGGGCTTTGTAACTTTGCAGACCTTTTACATGCACAGAATCTATAACACACTAAAGGAAAGGGAAGAAACACAAAAGCATAATAGGTCCTCTTTAAAATGTTTCACTTTAAGTGTATATTAAATTATCTAAGTGAAAAAGCTCATGTTTGAGATATAATATGTTGATTTTAATTGGTTTGTAATCGTGTAGTTTGAAGAAGTAACAAACTCGGCTCTCAGTAAGATTTAGATGGATACTGTTGTGCGCGGTAACTGACTGTAAATCAAATCTAATGGCAGTGAACATCTATTTTCCTCTTCCAGGAACAGGGATATTCTCTGTAGCTACACTGACTCATTTTGATTTAGATCGTTTGTGATTGGTGGAGACAGATTTTGTGATGAACCCATTTCAGAAGAGCTTTGAAAATTTGAAAGGGGATAATGAGGTCACTGCGGAGGGCTTTGATGATGGCGAAGAAAACATTTCCGTCGTTGTTCCCAGCTTCTGTGCAAAGTGAGCTCTGAAGGCTAACGCGTTTGGAATATAAAAGAGAAAAGGAGACTACACCTTGTAGGAGTTTAATTCAGTTAGACCCAAGGTGCTTTTACTCTTCTCTTTTCAAAGCTTACTTACTTACTATCTGTGGGAAAAGAACGGGAAAAAAAGGTGCAGTTTGTTGTCAACATCAGGGATTTATCGGGACCACGAAATCACTTGTGTTTCTAATAAATCTCTGATGCACACGATGTGCGGCCGCCCTGGACTCTTATCTTGTGGAGTATCCTGGGTAAGTGCTCCCTTTTAAGCAAATAAAAAGAGAAATCTCCTGGTGGAGTAGCTGAACGTGTGAGACTGGAGGAGTTATAGTTCTTTATTGGAGACTGCACGGGGTCTTTATCATTTCCGAACAATAAGAAACAGACGTGTGTCCGCTCTCGCTGCTCACCGACATGAGATGTGTGCAAGTTTGCAGCCGAAAAAATTGCTAGTTACGCACATACGGTGACTAAATCGGGAATGTCCAGCTGAATTATGAATGGCGGGCCTCCTTGAATAAATATTTGAATGGATAAAATTAATAATGTTGGCTAAATTTGAATATTTCAGTGTTCAGAGTATGAAATCAACCATTAAACATTCTCATAGTTTCATTTCTCGAGAAAAAAAAAGAGGATTCAGTAACTCAGGCGTTGCCATAAGCCTCCTTGACTCGACTTTCCCTTTGAAGAAGTTTAAAGAATCAAATTAAAGAGGAAGGGCCCGACTTTGATACTGCCATCTCAGCATGAACATTTTAGATTAGATCAGGAAAAATATCCGACCAGAGGCAATTTGCTTTCCAATATGTGTCACGTATTTACACGCTGTAAAATAGATGGGATTTTCTCTCGTTTGCAGACCGTCGCGAAAGCTTAAAGGTGCTCCTGGGCTCTTCGTGGCATGTCGGTAATCGACTGCACACGTTGGGAGTGCGTTTCTGTAAGTGTGATAAGATGATAAATATAGAGTTGGATAAACAGCTGCAGGGAGAAGCACTGTGAGACGTATGGTGATGTCATCAGCTGGACCAAATATGAGTCATCCACAAGTTTAGGAGCCGCGGTGATGAAAACATCAGCCCTAAAGTAGGCTAATCCACTGAAATCCACACATTCAAACTCTGCGCACACATACATACATACATAAGCACAGACACATACTTAAAACCGCGCCCGCATAGATCCTTTAAGATGAACAAGAGATTAATAATTGAACGCTACATGTGCTAATACATGTGTGAATTATAGACGTTTTACTGTAAAGCTGTCAAACACGTTCATTTAAAGGCTTTACACTTCCATGTATGCGCGTGCATGCACAGATCACTGAGCTGCAATAAAAGCCTACTGGATTTTACAAATCCGCTTTGTGTCACAAAACTTAAGATGAAGGAGAGAGAAGGAGCGAGCGAGGGCAAGTTAGCGAGTGTCTCTGCATCACCAAGGTCTCCTTACTGCAACTCTATCCAGCTCTCTTTTTCTGTTTGGGTTTTATCATTCTTATTATTCCATATATTTCTCCCTATGTCCTGACATCATGGATGGATTATTGAACAGGCCCACTGAGCACAGGCCCGGGGGCCCAAGGGGGGGTCAAGGCTCTGTTTGAAGTGACTGTTCACATTTCTTGTTTGAAAGTCAATCAAACGACTACGAAGAGATGCAAAGTGACAACAAAGACACGCAAAACGTCAGAGACAAAAAACGAGTATGAAGAAATGCAAAATGACAGAGAAAATAACGTGTAAAAATAGATGCAAAATGACCACAAAAAGATGCAAAACGACACCTCAAAATGATTAGAAAGAGATGCAAAATGATTACAAAGTAATGCAAAATGATTACAAAGACACGCAAAATGACCATGAGATGCAAAATGACTGCAAAGAAATGAAAAATGACTACAAAGAGAAGCAACATGACTACAAAGAGACACAGAATGACTACAGAGACACAGCATGACTACAAAGAGATGCAAAATGACTACAAAGAGACTCAGAATGACTATGAGATGCAAAATGACTACAAAGAAATGCAAAATGACTACAAAGAGACACAAAATGACTACAGAGACACAGCATGATTATAAAGAGATGCAAAATGACTACAGAGACACAGCATGATTATTAAGAGATGCAAAATGACTACAGAGACACAGCATGACTATAAAGAGATGCAAAATGACTACAAAGAGACACAGAATGACTACAGAGACACAGCATGACTACAAAGAGATGCAAAATGACTACAAAGAGACACAAAATGACTACAGAGATACAGCATGACTATAAAGAGATGCAAAATGACTACAAAGAGACGCAAGGTGACTACAAAGAGACGCAACATGTCTACAAAAACATGCAAAATGACTACAAAGAGACATAAAACAACTATAAAGAAATTCAAAACAACTACAAAGTGATGTAAGTTAATTACAAAGTGATTCAAAACTACCACAAAAAGATGCAAAAATGGCTACAAAGAGATGCAAAACAATACTCAAAATGACTAAAAAAACATGCAAAATGATGACAGAGACACAGAATGTTTACGAAGAAATGCAGTGTTAGGTTTAGAAAGATTATAAAGAGGTACAAAATGACTACAAAGACAACCAAAATGAGAACAAAGGGCCACAAATCTAGCACAAATGAACAAGTTTTTGGCCATAACTCAAGAATTCATATGCTAATTATGACAACTTAACACACGTCTAACAGGATAAAATAATGAAGTAATGACATTTTGGACAGACATTGAAAAAACTACAATTTGACTGGTAGCGGTGGAATACAACCGCGAGGCGATAATTCTGGTTTCAATCTGTAGGTCTTTCTGTTACTCAGGAGAGTCGAGGGGCCTTTTACATGTCTGTGCCCACTGTCTCATAATCTGTCCATGCCTGACATTTGTGCACCTCCTTTATTTATTCCCCCTTTCCTTCAGCTCCTTTCCTGCCTAAATTGTCTCCCCATATCCACCACACCACCTCCACTCTTCTTTGTTCACCTTTGGGTGACCTTTCTGTCTGTCCTTCTCTCTCTATTTCACTCCCTTTCTACATCTCTCTTCACTCTGTCCGTCTTTCTTGAGGACAGATCTCATCTCTGACTGGCTTATTGGGTTACTGTGGCTGTCCCTGCTGACACACAAACACACAGATCCACACAGTGGATGGCTTTGCAGGGGACTGAGACCGCATTAGGATGAAACGGAGACAGATGGCTAATAATGACGTGGACCTCCCACTGAGACTCGGTCGGATAATCCTTTATTGACGGCTGCCGGCTGACTGCACGACTAGTTATCTGGCCCGGTGGCTCCTCGGTGCTCTGGTTAGCTGATTGGTAGCTCTCTGCTGACTCTGTCTGACCTCTGAATGATTTTCATCCATCCATCATCTATACCTGCTTGTCCTGGTTGGATTCCTATTGGTGTATTGGTAGAAAAATACAAGGATTATAAGAGCAACATATACTCTTTCACCATAGGTTCCAATTACAGCAAGTTTAAACCTGCGCCCAGGTTGGCAATGGCCGCCATATGGTTCCATCCTGGAATGGCAAGTCATCTACTGTTTTATATCTACGGCTAACACTCATTCCCTGACAATTATTTACATTTTAGAATGGCGGACACCATGCGAGAAAAAGCAAGAGTATAGGGAAGAAGTAGAGAATAGGATCTGGACGCGTGAGTGGCGTACTGGCGATCGTGAGGAACAACTTTTCATTGGGACCGTGATGGATAATGAAGGATAACCTTCATTATGCTGTGTCGTCAGGTTTGTTGACAGTTTGGCTCAAGTGCTGATAGGTGAAGATGACATTTTGGCTGATAGACTGAGTGTGTTCTTCGCCTTCATCAAACTAAATGGCTGTTTGGAAGACTGGATAGGCGGGCTAACAAATGGCTAAAAAGGATCATCAATACTTAAATACATTAGCGGCGGTCATTGATCCAACCGTGGAAGGGCATTCGGGGTAGTCTTACAAAGGAACATAGAGAGGATGCGTACACTAGATTCACAAACAGGAGAACAACGCCACTCCAACGTTATGCATTCCAATAATAAACTACAACGGGAAATTCAATACACCCAATTTCTTTTTCTATCAAACTGACCCACATTGTCTTACAGAGAGGTTAGAGCAGGGCTCTCCTTTCACAACAGGCCTTTTTTTTTGTCTGACACGAGGAGCAGACAGGGTGAGCTCTGTGTGTACTTTCTTTTGATTGAGAAGAGGGAAAGCTGAGAGGGTTACAGACAAAGAGGGATCACAGTACAAAAAGTGCCACAGCTGGGAATTAGACCCAGCTGGCCCACATGGGGGGGGGGGAATCATCCGCAAATGAAACTTTTATTTTCAAGAGAGCTGTAATGATGAGAGCCCCGGAGCAGCTTTAAACCTCCAGTGAGACGGAGTTACTTTCAAGAACTTTTTTTATTTTTATCTTTAACCTTTGAGATAATATTAGACACAAATCTGTAGCTGGAATTCTACACCGTCAGCTAATTCCTATACCCAAGTTGTATCGCTGAAAAATGTACAGTTGCATTGTTTTAAAGGAATAGTTTTTAGTAGGGCTGTCAGAGTTAATGCAATAATAACGCGTTAACGCAAATTCCTTTTAACTCCACAAATTTCTATAACCCATTAACGCAACTTGCTATTTAGCTCGGTTGCTATTCGATCTTTCGGAGGTTGTAGCGGGCTCAGTTTTAAAGAGTGGAGATCCTGGTATCATATGAAACTATAAAACCTAAGGAATCCATTGATAACAGCATGTCATACTAGCTTGTTGCGAAAGAGGCTAAATAACGCTCCAAAGTTATGCAAAATTTTGGAAAAACTGACATGGCCATTTTCAAAGGCGTCCCTTGACCTCTGACCTCAAGATATGTGAATGAAAATGGGTTCTATGGGTACCCACGAGTCTCCCCTTTACAGACATGCCCACTTTATGATAATCACATGCAGTTTTGGGGCAAGTCATAGTCAAGTCAGCACACTGACACACTGACAGCTGTTGTGCTGCAGTTTGCCATGTTATGATTTGAGCATATATTTTATGCTAAATGCAGTACCTGTGAGAGTTTCTGGACAATATTTGTCATTGTTTTGTGTTGTTAATTGATTTCCTTTTTAAGTTATTTTTTGGGGGCATTTTATTGACAGGACAGTGGATAGAGTCTTGGAAAGGGGAGAGAGAGAGAAAGTGGATGACATGCGGAAAGGGCCACAGGCCGGATTCGAACCCGGGCCACCGCGGTTAGGACTGAGCCTTATTATATGGGCACCCGCTCTACCAACTGAGCTAACCAGGCGCCCTGTTAATTGATTTCCAATAATAAATATATACATCTAATCGCATAAAGCAAACATATTTACCCACTCCCATTTTGATAAGAGTATTAAATACTTAACAAATCTCCCTTTTAAGGTACATTTTTGACAAAACAAAGAACAAATTTGCGATTAATCGCGATTAACTATGGACAGTCATGCGATTAAATATTTTAATCGATTGACAGCCCTAGTTTTTAAACATACACTTGCTGGGAGTTAGATGAGAAGATGATCTATATCTGTTATCCTTGCAACCTCACAGTGACGACAAGACTCAAGAAAGTTACTGCACCCGGCCAAAGAATAGTACGGCACATAATCCATACGTAAACCTACATGTCTGTTTTTACATTTTGGCTTTTGTCCCAGATTTAATATGTTAAAGGAACAGTGTGTAACATTTCAGGGGATCTATCAGCAGAAATGGAATATGATATTGATAACTATGTTTTCATTAATGGCCTCTGAGCGGGGCGAACGGCGTTACCACGGTTTTACACTCGGCAGCTCACGTTACCGCTGTCTTGGAAAGGGAGGAGTGAGCAGAGGGGTACTCAGCTGGTTGCAATCTGCAACCACACCACTGGATGCTGCTAAATCCTACACACTGTACCTTAAATAATTGAGCTTTAGAAGTGCTGGTGGATGGATTTTATCACCTTGAGACAGAGACGGGCTAGCCGTTACTCCCAGATTCCTGTCTTTGTGCTAAGCTAGGCTAACCGGCTGCTGGTTGCAGCCTCATATTTAGCAGACAGATAAGAAAGTGGCATAGATCATCTTCTCATCTAACTGTTGGTAAGCAAGCGAATAAACGTATTTCCTAAAATGTTGCACTTTTCTTTTGAGGTTTACTCTCTTAAATACATAGTTCTGGTACAAGCTGGGCAGACATCGTGCAATGCTAATATGTGCTAACGTCAGTTGTCACTTGTTGCCACGGTAACTATTCACATCTTGTGCAGCCTGATGGAGACACCAGTGTCAGTTCGGCGAGGCATGGCAGAGGCAGCCTCCTTTTGAGCTGTTGGGATTGATATTGGAGTGAAGCCGGGCGCTTACCGTCAAACTCAGCCATTTATCCGGGTTTTTTTCCTCACTAACTGGCAACTTGATCGCTGACGACACAAAGACACCACACGATACTATTGGCTCACAAGCCTTGTTCGAAGTAGCAACCGAACGCCAGATATCTTCCACAGAGATAAGCAAAACAGTCATTTTGAACCTGTCAAAATTGTTATAATGATTCATTCACATTCATACTTTTGTTTGGCACTTTTTTTAAATCTCCGTGGATGTATTCTTTTTAAAAAGTATTCGTCTACATAAAAATGTTATCAAAAAGACGTTTAACACACAAGGCAGATATTTGGCTTGATTCTAAAATGATTGGGAGACTAGAATACTGTTTAATCCATACCGTGTTTGCTGTCTTACGAGAGTCAGCAGCACATTTAATTTCAATGCAGCGCTTTAGTCTTTGCAGTGAAAAATACCAGTGTCATGGTCAGAGAGATAATAGCAATAAAATCAGGCAGCAGACACACACACACACACACACAGAGAGAGAGAGACGCACACTCAGGGCACAAACACTCCTAATTACAGCGTAGGGCATAAACATTAAATTCCATGCCGTTAAACTCTGTCTTGATCCTCCTCTAGGGAACACGATGTCTTTGTTTGCGTGTGTGTGTGTCTGTGTGTGTGTGTGCTCAGGTGTGTGTGAAAGTATTCATTTAAGCGTGTGTGCCAGCTCCGAATCAATGGCAGGTATACGATGTCTGGCCCCTGCAGTCAAGGACAAGGTTGTGGGAGGGCATCGGCTCGGGACGGTGCTGAACAGGGCAGTGAATCAAAAAAGAAAAAAAACACTCCTACAACCGCAAACATCCATCAACCCTGCAGATGTCATCTGACTATAACTTCATCACTTGATCTCTTTTTCCCTTGTTAGCTATATTTATCTTCTCTCTTTATTTTGTTATTTTGTAACTACTTCATTGCTTTCACACTTTCTCCTAAATTACTCCATCTTGTTTTCAAGGCCTTTTTCCTTATTTTGGATTCCTTCATCCTCTTCCTCTCTCTCTGTATTCTCTCGTGGCCTTGTCTGAGCTCCCCTCACATAACTCCATCCGTTTTCTCCGAGCTGATCTCCACCCTGAACTAATCTATTCTGAGTGACAGTCAGATAATACAGGAGTGATGAGCAGCTATGGCGTGCGGGAGGAAGTGACACGGAGCGAGACAAAAAGAGGTGGCAGTGACAGGCGTGGCGTGGTGCGGCACACACACTGGAATTTGAGAGACAATGGGAGACGGTTTGATGAGAGAGGATGGGAAGACGAGGGTGAGAGACGGAGACAGACCGAGGGCAGGACGAAAGGAAAGGTAAAGAGGGGATGTGGTTTGAAGTGGCGGCGGAGGCGGCAGGTGACTGAGATGAAGAGGGAGATTGAGGTTGGCTTTGGGGAAACTTAACATGTTCATCTGAGAGGAGAGGAGGTGGAAGATGAGAAGAAAGTAGAGGATGAAAGAAGGACGTGGAACAAAAGAAAGGAGACAGATGCCAGGAGAAAAAGGAGAAGTGACAAATGCAAGAAGAGTGAGAGGATGGAAGTGGGAATTAATAGCGGGAAAAAAGAGTCGAAGAAGGAGAAGAGAGAGAACGTCATGTGACGAAATGATCTCTCTTAAAGATCCTTCAAATACAGCCACCTGCTTTTAGATGCAATTAGGGCTGTCGGTCAATTAAAATATTTAATCGTGATTAATCGCAAATTAACCACACATTTTGTATCCGTTCAAAGTGTACCTTAAAGGGAGATTTGTCAAGTATTTAATACTCCCATCAACATGGGAGTGGGCAAATAGGTTTGCTTTATGCAAATATATGTATATATATATTATTGGAAATCAATTAAAAACACAAAACAATGACAAAAATTGTCCAGAAACCCTCACAGGTACTGCATTTAGCATAAAAAATATGCTCAAATCATAACATGGCAAACTGCAGCCCAACAGGCAACAACAGCTGTCAGTGTGTCAGTGTGCTGACTTGACTATGACTTGCCACAAAACTGCATGTGATTATCATAAAGTGGGCATGTCTGTAAAGGGGAGACTCATGGGAACCCATAGAATCCATTTTCATTCACATATCTTGAGGTCAGAGGTCAAGGGACCCCTTTGAAAATGGCCATGCCAGTTTTTCCTCGACAAAAATTAGCGTAAGTTTGGAGCGTTATTTAATCTCCTCCATGACAAGCTAGTATGACATGGTATACCAATGGATTCCTCTGGTTTTCTAGGTTCATATGATGCCAGTATCTTCACTCTAGCTCTAAAACTGAGCCTGGAACAACCTAAAAATCGCAAGTTGCGTTTAAGAAATTAGAGGCGCTAAAAAGAATTTGCGTTAACGCATTATCGTATTAACTTTGGCAGCCCTAGATGCAATACAGTAAAAGGTGTCAAAATACATATTAGGGATGTAAACAAACAGGAATACATTTTCCGGATATGAACAGCATCAGAATTTGTGCAGTAATATCCGCTGCTTCCCACCTCCCCCACACTAACCTGTCAACATTGCAGCACTTCTTCTCAGAGTCATAACTCAGTCATATTAACACAGACATCATACAGACACTGCTATATCATTTTACACCAGGGTCAGGATCTGTGATATCCATCGTGGATAAACGTCCATAAATCTGTTTAGAACAGGGGTCGGCAACCTTTTTGATATCAAGTGCCACGAGTAGGCTTCTAGCCAGAGACAGAGTAGGACAGGTCTTTGTGGGGTGGGTGGGGAAAAGAATCTAACTACCGTAAATAACAGGCCACACAACTGCTAATGGCTGTGAAAGAGGTGATTTGGCACGAGAGTGCACAACATTTAAAAAAAACTCTCTTGCACACTTATCGCTAATATGCCATTGGTTAAGCTACTGCGTGCAAATTGCGGCATTCGTGCCTAAGGTTTGCCTCCTCTGGTTTAGAATATCTCTGCTCTTAATCATCACTTTTTCTTTGCATCACACGTAATCCAAATTATTGTTGTCTTTACAATGTGCTATATGCTGTAACACTGAGACGTTCGATATTCAGACATTCTGCAAGGTTCATGCTCAATAATTTATCATCAGTTTTTACCAGATTTGTTGGTGAGTGCAGCATGAGGCTTGACTGATGTTACACAGGTGTTACTTGAACCTCATGATCTGAAACTGAAGCACGGACATGGTGACTTGACAGACGGGAAACCAGGGTTCAAATTACAGGGGGATTCCGACCCCCTAATTAAGACTTGGACCCCCACAAAGAGGTAAAAACAACAGATCAGGGGGATCAAAACCTTTATATATCCTTCTTACCTGTAATCATAATTAAATATTACAACATCTTTCCCATATTCATGCCTAGAAGAATCTTATAATACGATTTCAGACACCCTTAAAGTGGACCATACCATTTCTTAACCTTGTTGAACGTCTCGTCCGCCTGCCTCACTCCCATCATTGCAGTGGCTCGCGTCCTCATTGAAGTCTGTGCTCGCGTATGTCGCGCAAGCCAATGCAGATGCTCTAAGTTAGCTTGTGTTGAACAGGTAAAATAATAGAAATCTCCTCTAAATATAAAACAAAATAATTTAAAACAAGATATTAAAAGGATGTAAGTAGTGTGGATCTGTGTTTGAGCGAAATTGATGGTCTGCTGTTTGTGTGTGTTTGAGTTTGACTTGTTGGCAATTTTGCTCTAGAATACTTGGTTGGTGACCCCTGACTACAAAAGTAGTTGTGCTGTACGTTGCCAATGAGCTGGTGTAATGGATTGGATTTATCATCATCTACAGACTGCAGACATTATGTTAAACAAGCAAGATACTGTAAGGGTTGTAAGACTTCAGTTCACTGAAGCATGGCCTGTGCTGTATAGGTTCCATTTACGGACAGTAAACCCCCCGATTGTCATTGTATAATACGCACTCTGCGGGAAACTGACAAACTGAATTTAGGGACCGTCTCAAAAGTGATTGCAAAATAGAGCTAAGCGAGCTTTTCAGATTTGTGTAAAAAGCTTTCTTCATTTATAATTCAGACCAACTTAAGATTCAGCCTCCTCCCATTGTACAACCTCCAGTTATACTCTGTTCTATTTCCATTATGCATTTCCACCCAGACAACTAACAATTACTCAGCCTTTAGTTCGACTTTGTTTCTTTTATCTGAGGGTGGAGTTCAAATATAAATTGCTTTATTTTGATACATTTAGGTACACTGAGTGTGTATTTGCATGTGTGTGTAGCTCCCTGAGTGGAGTGCATGTTTTCATTCATTTTTATGGGGCATTATTGTAGCAAAACTATTTGCAAATATGTGTGGAGAGTTGTGTAACTGTATCTCAATCCATGTGTGCGTAATCAGATTTGTAAATGTGTAAAAAAGAAATCTCCAAATCTGTATTCATATTTGCAAGTGTATTGAGAATTGTAAATGTGTAGACAAATCTGTAAATGCGTACATAAATGTGTCGCAGAGTTGTAACTGATGACCCTATTTCCAGCTTTTGGAGCAAAATACTTAAGCCTTTTCAGCCAAAAATATCTATGTACGCATTTACAAATTTGTCTACACATTTACAGATTTATGTGCACATTTACAGAATTGTCTACACATTTACAAATTCGTCTACACGTTTACAGATATATGTACGCATTTACAAATTAGTCTACACGTTTACAGATTTATGTACGCATTTACAAATATGTCTATACGTTTACAGATTTGTCTACACATTTGCAAATTTGTCTACACGTTTACAGATTTATGTACGCATTTACAGATTTATGTACGCATTTACAGATTTGTCTACGCATTTACAGATTTGTCTACACGTTTACAAATATGAATACAAATTTGGATATTTTTTCAACACATTTACAAATCTGATGACGCACACACAGATTCTGAATACACATTTGCAGATACACATTCACAAATCTCAGTACGCATTTAGAGATTCTCTTTCACATTTACAAATCTGATTACAAACACACAGATCGAGATACAGTGAAATAACTCTCCCCACACATTTGCAAATGGTTTTGCTACAATAACGGCCCTATACATTTTTGAAATGTGCATGTGTGTGTAAAGTATTATGTATGTGTATAATTCGGCAGCTAGACTTAAACATATGAGGACCGTGAATGGCTGTGGAAAACAAAGACAGAAACTGAAGTGGGACTTCTAAAAACTTCCAATGTAGGGCTGCCACATCCAGAATATAAATCCTACCAGATATGTTTGTGACATAAGCAAGAAGATGCAGATTTAGGTTACAACCCTGATACTTGTATATGAAACTATTACTGCATGAGAACGAGAGCAAAAAAAGACCACGACAGAAACGGAGAGTGGAAAATGTGCTATTAGACGACAGCCAAGACGAGAGAGAGGGAGAGAGAGAAATGATTTAAGACAGATCTCCCATTCAATCTGTACTCTCTGCCCTCCATCTCTCCCCCAGGACTCCTCCTCTCCATCCATCTCGTCCCTCTTTCCTTCCCGTCTTGATTTCCAGCCAACACCCTTCGCTCCCACGTCTCACTGCCTCTCCGAGCACTGACAGGCAGCGTCCTGCCTTCCTGATGGCGGTAAACCAGTCTTTACTCCCCACAACTTTTATTTCTATCTCTAAATTAATGACCTGCTTTCCATCAGAGGAAATGCGCTGAGGACACTTTAATGCCAGACTGCAGGAAGGAGGAGGATTAGCTGATTTGTGGCACATCACAGAACTGTAGTGTGAAGTCATGGAAGTGTGTGTGTGTGTGTGTGTGTGTGTAGGCATGCGTTTTGTAAGTGTGCGTGTGTGTTTCTTGACATAACTCCTGATGCACTCTGCCAAAGATTTTAAGCGAATTTAGGCCGAGAGGGTTGGACGGAGTACAAACAGCGAGCGAAGATGAGCCGGGGGTACTTGCAGAAAAAACAACAACTAAAAAAAAAAGAGAGAAACAGTGTGGCTCAAATGCATGAGAGTCTGTGGAGAGTGTGTGAAAAGATAAAAAAGAGAGGGTGTCAGGAAAATGAAAGAAAAGCCTTTAAGCTTTTATGTAGGAAAGAAAAAGTTTGAAAAATGAATATTTAAGATGAGTATAATGTTAGCCACTTAAAAACAGAATGAAATATTAAGCATGCGTTTCCTTTTGCTGCTTTCTTTTTTCTTTTCTGATGAGGTTCTACGGTCAGACCCAACGGCACTACTTCTTCTTCTGCGTCCTCAAAATCTAGTTCACATTCAACATTATGCCGAGATTATTCATAACATTTTGCTTCTCCATCTCTCTCTTCAGTCGATTTCCTGGGAATTTTCCAGGGCCTTGACTGAAGAATACTCCCTCTCTTTCTCTCCAGGTCTAATATGTCACTTTCCCTTGAGATTGCCTTCCTTTTTCCCCTCCTACCTGTCTGCACTCCCTTCCTATCTGTATCTCTCCCCCACTCCCTCCCACTATCCCTCTGTCAGTTCCTATTCCAGTCGCTTTCCCCATGTTTCTTAATCCCCCCCTCCCTTCTCCTGCGATAATTCCTCTCCTCTTTTCCCTCCCTTTCTCCTCTCTGTCAAGCCCTCTCTTTGGCAGCCGCTCCGCTGTCCTCTCATCCCCTCCCCTCCCTCTCTTCCTGCCTCCCTCTTCCTCTCTGTTTATCCTCCTTCCTCCTCTTTCTCTCCCTCAATCCATCCATCCATCCCTCTATTTCCCTAAATCAGCCCTTATAAACAGCAGCATCACACATGTTCCAGGCGTGCTTCCCACAAAGACAGGAGATGTGCAGAGGTATTAGCGCAGTAATTACGCACATGTAGGCACCACACACGCATGCACCACCACACGCAAAACTGAAAAGGTTAGACGGACAGCAGGTAAACAGAGATGAATGGATAAAAAAAAGACAGAAATGGAGGGAACGTGAAGGGAAAAAGTGTGTTTGGGAGCCAAAAAAAGAGAAAAAACGTGGGACAAAACTGTGAGAGTGTCAGTGACACATAATGAGAGACAGAGGAGGAGAGTGAAAGGGAGAGTCAGCAGGCGAGAGCTGCTCTCATTTACGCACAAAAGACATAAGTGTGTGTGTGTGTGTGAGAGAGAGAGAGAGAGGGAGGGGAGGAGTGAGCGAGAGAGGGAGGAGTGAGTTGGAGAGGGAGGAGTGAGAGAGAGAGAGAGAGAGAGTGTGTACATTGTCATCCAGTCCTGGCAGAGAACAGCAGCAGTAGCAGCAGCGAGAGCGAAGCCAGCGGATGGGATACAGACTGCACTGAGCAGACCGAGGCAACGAGGACATAAGGGAATACACACTGATGAAGAAGCAACAACAAAGGGAGAGGATGGAATAAAAGAGAGAGAGAGAGAGAAAAAAAGCATTTTACTGCTTCTCCTTTCTCTTCTGTTTGGAGCATCCCACAAGCAGAGCACCAGTGAAAACACATACATATGATATATATATAAAATTCCTATACATATATATCAAATTATGCCTGTTTTCAAAGAAGCTGCAGCCGGACAAGGACTGAATTGAAAATCCATTGCAAAAATTGAAAAAAATGGGAGATAATGTGCAGCCTAAAAACTGTTGCATATTAATGCTTTGAGATTTTTTTGTCCATTTTTTTGGGGAAAAAAAAAAAGACAAAAAAATACATTGATGCAAATGGAAAAATTTGGAAAAAGAGAGTTGTTGAGCAACAAAGAGCTGCTGCTGCAAACAGTCCTGTATTATTTCCAAGGGGGCTTCTTTTGAAAACAGGATCATTTTTTTTCTGATCATTGCCACACGGCTGTTTTGGCTGTCGCATCTCCACTTTGTCTCTGTCGTCCAAATGGGCTAAGGGGAAGCGTTATTCCGGTGCGACACTGAAAAGTGCAGAGGGCAGTCCACGGGCTCCCTGACCCCACGCTGATATTTCCTCAGCGACGACAAAAGCCTGAGGCTGAGAGGAAAGGGTGAGGTAAGTTGTGGGGGGAGAGAAAGAAGCAAAAAAATTATCAAAGAGAGGATAGAGATTATGATCAGAGTGTAAACAAAGAGACATAATCAAAAAAAACTGAGCCATCAAAGCCAAGATCCGTTATGTGGGACGCTCTGCTCTGGTCAAGTAATTCCAGCATCACTTTTTACAGCTTCTCCTGAGTCGCGGATGCAGCAACGCTAAGATCAGTATCACAACATCAGCGCCCCCCCCGTCCCCTCCCACCTCTCTCTTCTCCTCCTCGCCCCCCTTAGTCGTAGCACTTGTAGGGCAGAACTGAGCAGGCTGACAGACAGAGCACCCAGCTGGTGTCCTGGGTCGGGTAGAGACCCTGGGATCCGCGGATAGGAGGGGGGTTCCAGAGGAGCAGCAGCAACAGGAGCAACAGGAGCCCCGCACACAGCGAGAACAAAAAAGCCATTGGACTCCTTGTGTGTCGCTTAAAAGCTACAGACTCTCACTGACAGTCACCAGGGGGATTTGAGCTCTTTGTGAATGTGTGTGTGTGTTTGTGTGTGTGAGTGTGTGTGAGAGAGAAAACACGCCTCAGGTGCAAGAGGACTGTAATCATCAAAGGATTTCAGCTTGACGAGAGTCCTGGAGTAATATTTTAAAAGAATATTGCACAGCTGTTATTACCTGTTGGGTCTTTGGCTGGAAACAGGAAGGATATACCTACACAATCTTTCCAAAATAAAAGCTTAATATCACTCGTAAAAGACTGGATCTCAAGGAGGGAGTTCACCAAAGTGGACCAAGGTGGCAGCAGAAAAAAAGATGCCCACCACAAAAATAAAAAGAACTCTTTTGAACAGTGACACTGAGAGCAGGAGGATGATAGACGCAAGTTAAGCTCTGAGAGGGAGAAGTGGAGGAGACGAGACAACTCCAGAGGAAAAAAACACTGCACTCTGGTCCAGTTTTTTCCAGGACATCAGAACTGATTTGACTCCAGCGTTAAGAGTTGTTATCTGCTCAGGAATACGGATGGGAAAAGCCTTTCATGTGGGAGCCCGTGACTATCTGCGAGTTTGAGAGGAATCTGCCTTCTTTTTCCCTGCGAGCGCCGTCAGGAACCGAGAGTTCTTACTTTTTCACGGATTATTCATCCACTCAGCAGGGGAGCTTATTGCAGGAAACGCCAGAGGCAAGTTCATTCGTAGGTAACACGCCCTCCTAAACTAGATCCCCTCCAAGCCACCGGATTTGGATTTGTCTTACACCGCCTCTGCTGTCTGCTGACGACATATGGCTTTGTGAATGGTGACATTTCCTGAATTTTGGAATTATCTCTCTGCTGATAAACACACACCTACACACATACAGTAAACTGCCAGGGACTGTGACGTGTCACAAGGAACTCATTCACTCCTGTTGAGATGTGAGATTGATTTCTTTCACTCACTTGTTCCTCTGCCCCTTGACGACAATTGAGCCTCCTGCAATTTTTGCGCAGTAATAACTCCCACGACGCTAATTGAATGCTCTTTATTTTTCTTCCAGGCATGCGTAAAGGCTAACCCCCTCTATTTATCAAAACTGTCATTCAGTGACTATAATTTAAAGCTCTTGACAGAAACTTAACTTTCCATTTCTTTGTCGTTTTTGAACCTAGGAGCTTTACTATCATTAAAACTTACACATCAGCACCGAACCACCACAAGATACTGTCCAAGATGGCCACCTCTGTGCATCCGGTCTTGTTAAGCCTCTCCCTGGCCATCCTCCTGGGTTTGACCTCTCTGGGTGGACTGAACTCGTGGCCGTCAGGTCAGGCTTCGGCCCAGGTCTCCGCCAACAACGAGACAACGGAGCCTTCTATGATACCAGAGGCCGCGTTGGCAACGCCCACACCAGAGTCGGAGGACAAAACGGCTCCTTCCAATGGCAACCGTTGTTGGGGTTACTATGATGTCATGGGCCAGTGGGACCCGCCTTTCAACTGTAACGCAGGTATTTACCTGTTCTGTTGCGGCTCCTGCTTCTACCGCTTCTGCTGCCAGTTCAAAATCCACAGTTTGGACCAGACTTCCTGTTCCAACTATGACACCCCCGTATGGGCGAACACCGGTAAGCCGGCGGATCCTGTCACGGAGGTCCAAGAGGAGCCGGACAAGGATCGGACCCACATGATCGTGTATATTATCTGTGGAGTGGTGGCCATCATGGTGTTGGTCGGGATTTTCACCAAGCTCGGGCTGGAGAAGAGTCAGGGAGGACAGACTGACATGACCAACTCCAGGTAAGAACTGAGAAAGATGGATGGAATGATGGATGGATGATGTTGGGCACAGAAGGGGAGTGATGATTAATGGGTAGATGATAGATGTGATGATGATTAGCAGTGAAATAGATGATAATGAGGCTAATGATGTTGCCAGCAGTCATTATGATATTGATGCATTTAGTTTCATAAGATTATCTTGAATTGCTGAGTGACTGGCTGGGAAAAAGAGTCCTTGTTGCCAATTAGTTCATTTGAAAATATGAAGCTTTCTATTCCAGTTAATTTCTAAATGTTTATATTTATTCGATACATATATATATTTATTTTACATTTTCTAGAATCACATTTTTTTAGAACAATACATTGCTTTTTCTATTAATAATTTCCGGTTATCTTGGGCGCCCATGGTCTGAGTTAAGGGCCCATTCACTTGTCCCATAGACATTGTTTACGTGACTCACAGTTGGAGTTCTTCTACAGCTTGGATTGGCATGAAACTCCTGTTTCAATCATCAGTACAAAAGATAGGAAAAAGTGTTTCTTTAATTAAAAAGTTCAGGGTAGAAGTTAACTACAACTTCCAAAGTGTATTGCGGCAATACCCAGGGCTTAAAATTCTGTTACCTGTGCCGCTAATGGCGGATGAAAGCTAAAGATTATAGTGTTGAGAAAACTGAAAATACAGTCTGCAGGTTTTGTGAATGACCTTTAGGATTCTGGGTAAATTTGGGATGAATTCATAAAGTGCCATGTTTTGCTCACAAATTCAACAACGAAGTGTTTTTGATTTCGCTACCGCACTGACTCGCGCCTCTGACTGTCTTCTTCTCCATGTCAACGGTGGCCAAGGCTCATGGGTATGATCATGGGCAAAATGATGGACGAAACATAAGTTAATTTAAAACTGTAATCAATTACTTATGGAAAAAAGTAATAACATTACTTTAGTAATTATTCAAGTAATCAGTTACATTACTTGTTACATTACTCTTGTTACTCCAAAGCCTCCATACCCAGGTGTCATAATGGAAAATTACAGAATGAGACATTGTGGTTTAGCTTACAGCCAGCCTACGTTGTGGAAGCATTTACTGACCCGCAGCTATCTTAACATTAGCCACGCTGACTGCACGCGACACTGCAGAAATCTTGTCCTCACAATGAAGCTGCAGGGTTCACACATCCTCCAACACTGAAAAGAACAAGCTTATTTTTAGATTTACTATTAGCTAACGTTAGCATGTAAATACGTCAACTTTGGGAGGAGGCGCACAACAGGCTAACGTCGTCCCAGGCGGCAACCCTCCGGGTCTGAAAAGTGAAGCCAATGCTGAAGTGCCTTAAACTTGCATTCTTTCTAATAGCCAGCAGGGGGCGACTCCTCTGGTTGCAAAAAGAAGTCTGATTGTATGGAAGTCTATGAGAAAATGTCCCTACTTCTCGCTTGATTTATTACCTCAGCAAACATTGTAAACATGAGTTTATGGTCTCAATCACTAGTTTCAAGTCTTCTTCAATACAGAATGATGTTCATTTAGTAAATTATGGTCCCATTTAGAGTCAAATAGACCAGGGTGCTACCACGGCGTTGTCCGGTCTGGGAGTTGTTTGTGTTTTCGTCTTACAACTTTAACTCTTTCACAGTGTGTTTTTTAGTTCATGAAAGTTAATTGTAACATTTTGGTTGCTTAAAAATGTCTTATTCAGCATTCGGTTGTACTAGCTACACCCTCTCGTGTCACTTCTGGTTACAAAAAAACAAGATGGCGATGGCCAAAAACCAAGATACAACGGCCAAAATGCAGAACAAGAGGCTTCAAAATGGCAGTTCACAAACCAACGGGTGTCGTCACAGTGACTACGTCCACTTCTTATACTGTCTATACTGTGCAGTCTATGCGTCCTCGGTCCTCCCCACACCTCCAGCCCCAGCGCTAAGCTAACGCATCCCACAGCAGTTTTCTCCACTGAATGCAGTGACCAAACTGATATCGACTTCTCCATTAAACTCCCAGTAAGACAATGAACAAGCCGACCCCCAAATTTTCAAAGTAATTGAGCGTGTCTGGGATTAGTAACCGTTATATAACTGGTAAATTTCTTACACTGCTCGAAGTTACTGGGCAATGCATTGCTGCCCAAAAAAAACAATTAAAAAATAATAAATCTGGTCCGTATGTTCAGTTGTGTAGCACAGTAGTGTCGATGCATGCACATGTTCGTGTGTAAATTCCTGCATGTGTGAATGGACTTGTTGTGTGCGTATTTCTGCATATGTGTGAGAAGGTCACCAGCTGGGTAATGAATCAAGTGACTGAATCACAGAGAGGCGATAATGGGTGTGATCGTCTGTCTGCAACCATGAGGGAACAACGGACATAGTGATAGAGAAGAAGAGAGAGAGAGAGAGAGAGGAGCGGCTGGAGGTCAGGCAGCAGGATGGAGGATAGTAAGGGAGGAGTTTGGGGGGAATTACAGTGCCGTTGTGTTGTGTTTTCTCTGTATCAGTGTAGCCGTTTCACATTGATGGGTGATTGATTGCTGTGACACAGCTATGACTGTGGCAATGTGCGGCCTCCAGTGAACAATGAGAAGAGAGAGGGTGGTTTTTTGGAAGGGTGGAATATTGAGCGGATCTGACTGGAGTGCAGCCAACGGCTAATTCTAGTGCAGAGAACGGGTGTGTGTGTGTGTTTGTGTGTGTGTGAGGGGGAAAGAGAGGGGAAGACAGTGTGTGTGTGTGTGTGTGTGCTGGGTGTGACCGGTCCAGCCTACCGGGGGTTAAGAGTCGGGCCACGGGGGCTCCTTTTAAAATCCTGTCATTACCGGATCTCCTCTCAACCTTCCAGGGGAGGATGAGAAGAGGAGGATAGCTGTGGACATCAGCACTCATTAGTGTTACACTGCACTGAGCCACCCATAACACAATGAAAGCTGGCAGCTCTTGGCACATTTTCTCCCCTGAATCAAACAATTATGTTGTGAGGCTTTATACTTGAATCAAGGGACTGTTTTGGGAGATGTTTCCGACATCCGGTTTGGCCGTCTTCACCACATGCAGGTCACAATGTCAAAAAATATTCCGCATTTGTCTTGAAGTGTCTCAGAAGTAACATGTGTATGCCTTCCAATCAGCAGGACAGATATTGGCAAGCGTCCGTCCTGCTGAAGCATCCCAGAGCAAGGCACTGAAACTCTGCTCACTTTGGCCGTTTACTTTAACCTTTCCTGGATGGAAACTGTTTTATTCCTCAATGGAAATAAACAAGATAGGTTATTGAAATTATTATTACCAGTCCTGTTTAAAATCAAGTCGTGAGTTATAGAGCAATCATGCAGAGGACAATTTTTATTAGAGCAATCAATCAAAACATTTGTCACTAATGTTATTTCGGTTTGCAAATCATAAATGACCTACCCAAGTCATCTGATTGGCTGAAATTGTAACACAGTGTTATTCTCTGAAGAGATCAAAACTCCAGCAACACAGCTGGAGTCATCAGTGTCATCATGAAACATATTACAAAGAACAGTTAAATAAGATAAGGTAGGAAGCAAAACATTTTTAAAAGGTTTAAAAAAAAAAAAAAAGGCAACCAATCATATGCATACACATACATATCAGCCAACGGAGCACCCACACATGGAGGGGCTGGGTATATGATCATGTGACTTCAGGCCAATCACATTCCCAAACTAGCAGAGGAGCAAAGGGAGTTTACCTTGCAGGCAGCTGGATTCTTGCGATATCACGAGATATCGTGGGATCCTGAGATCACACGAAAATCCATGTCGTCATGCTTCAAGTAATGTCTTTTTTTTGTCCGAACTACAGTCGCTTGAAACAATCAGCGTCCTGTGAGGAACCTCTGGCAGCTACAGGCGTGGTTTAGGTGTATGGAACGACATGGAGAAGCAACTTTTGGTTCTGAACAACAATGACGGCTCCTGAAGAGGTTAGCGTAGATGCTGCAATAGCATCAGTTATATCAGAACTGGAAAGTATTTCTTCGTTGATAGAAGAGCAAAGAACGGCACTGAAGGATTTTCCTCGATGGAAAAAGATGTTTTCGTTCTTCTCCTGACTGGCTTCGGCAAGAGTTTGATTGACAGATGGTTCATCCAATAACCTGCCAAGTATTTTTGGAAAGTGCCTGCCCTTGTCCAAACAGTTTCCAATAATAATGGCTTCTCAGATGGTTCTCTGTAACAAACCATCTGGAGCGTCAGGTTGAAAGGGAGTGCCCAATAATGGACATGGGTAACACCATATTTGGTCCATAAACAGAAGAAGGGCTTTTTTTTGTTTGCTTTTTATGTTTTTCTCAAATTAAATTGTTCTTTGAGGAATAATAATTTCTCTAAAAAATATAATCTATTTGCTTGCATTTAATCTTTTCCTTTCCTTAAAATGTCCCATTGCACACTCAGAATTGAGGCACAAATACTGTATATTATCGATAGCAGCTGGGGTGGATGGTAAACAAAGTGCGTGACTTTGAAAATGGAGACGGCAGCTCTTGTCCTGTCTGGTACCAATAGTCTGCACTGGTGTCTTTCTACCATGATGGAGATGTTTTCATAACCGCAATCAGTTGTATTTGTCTAAAACCAGACCTTCTACTACTTCTACTACAGCTTTGAGGTACTAGTACTACTACTTGAGTATTTCTTTTTTATGCTACTAAGATCAAAATTTCAACCTACAATCAGCTTTTAAAGTGTGATACATTGTAATAAAGTGAAGCCCTCAACAGTATATAAAATAGTTAAAATGAGCTCCACCTTGACCGGCTAAAACATTAAAATGCTGTTTGCACAGTATGCATCAGTGATAATGATCCAATAATATAATATGCCATTCCTACAGGGGTCATTCTGCTGCATTATACTTTTAATACCTACAGATAAAGGTTTTGTTCTTGTACTTATGAAAGCAGGACTTGTAAACGAGTAGTTTTACATTATATTACGGCTGATTTTAGATAAAGGATCTAATATGTCTTGTACCATTTTGGCCTGAGGACTTGTTGCTTATAAGACTAAATGGTTTTAAACTTTCTCAGTGTTTCAAAGACTTTTTGTGCTTTCCAAAGTGCCCTTCTGCCTGCCTTTTGCAATACTTCATATTTAGCAATAATACAAAAGAGGCACAGGTACTGTGACAAAAGCTGAATCAATGCGAATGTGCCCTTTTTTTGTCTACCACCATGATTTAGTCCCAAGGAAGTGTCTCTTAACTCATAGGAGAGGACGGTAAAAAAGGTCAGTGACAAACCATAAAGCAAATGAGAGTGTGAGAAATAAAGAGAGAGACAGAATGGAGGGACGGGAGAAGGCTATGTTGGGGAAACAAAGACGATGATGTGACAGAGCAGACCGCTGTAGTGATGTGATAAAGGAGCCTGTTAAAGGACAGTCCGCTGGAGCATGAGGAAAGGGAGGGATAGAGTGAGGAAGGGAGAAAGTTCCACAAGAGAGAAGGAGGTGCTGATGAGTGAAGGGCTTAGCTGTTGTAATTCTGCTGATTTGCCATTGAGAGCTGTGGATGACTGGTTAGCTTTGTGGCCAGGCTGCATGCATAATGATTGTGCAGTCTTTCAAAACTTGCTTAAAAGACATTTTCACTCTCGTTTTAACACCTTTGGACTATCCTATCTTCTTTTAGGATGGAACTGGGATGGTCTTGTTTAAGATGCTGTGGTGTCGGGGTTCATTCTTATTAAAAAAAAAGCCTATTTCAAGGTACTTGGAAGGGTTTTCTGACCAGTTTTCAGAGGACTTTGGTAACCAGCATGTGTCCTGTGGATTTGGAGAAAATTGAGATATTGTGGGAACCATTTTGGGGTATTATTGTGTGGGTGATACTCGCATCCGGTAGAATCAGAGTGAGAAATGTGTTTTCATGACTGATAAATGGAGAGATGAGGTCTAAAGAAAAGGCAAATACTGTAGTTGTTGATTTTATCCATTAAACAGTAACACAGTATTTGCTCCTCTTGTCATATTCCTGTAATTTATTCCCATCATATAAAAATAGTCTTTCAAGAATAACAAAATAGTCTCAGTAGAGTGTCCTTGACAGTAAGTGTGTGTTCGGACTGAACATGCAGTTTAGAGGCAGCACTTTGCCAACAAAGTCAGTGAAAAGATATAAGGGGAAGTAAACAGAGTTGAAAATGTTTCAATTTATGAAAAATGTATGAAATGTATGATAAAATATTCACCGGGGCCAATCACAATTATATTACGCTGCTGTACTAAGCTACGCTTTCTGTACTCCTCCAACACAACAAACTCTTTCTGTAATGTCAGACACTTCTAATAACAATCACGTACGGGTCACAGTAAGGCTAACAAGGCAGAAACGTGCTGCCTTGATCATCTGTGCCATCCTGTCTGCTGAAACGTTTAAAAAAAAAGAGGCAGCGGCGTAACATTATATGGACTCGCAGGTGGCTAGGAAGACGTGGACAGCATGGCTTGTCCACTTTGCGGAGAGAATTGGAGGTAAGCTAGCTACGTTTGACTAGCTATATCTATTGTAGTCTACAATTTTATCTTGATAGCTACGCTCTGATTAATGTAAAAAGAGGAGAAAAAAGGCACTGACGTTGGGGAATCGGCTCGTGGCTCTGCGTCAACTGTGCGAGAGCCTGCGGACGGCCGACCAAAATTTCCGACATGTCAGAAATTTGTCCGACGGCCGGTCGGGAGGAGTTAATCGGCTCCCGCTGTACACTGCATGGCAAACGACGCCCGGCGAATCTGAAATTCCGTCCGACTCTAAAATGAGTCGTGCGCCTCAAAATTCGGGCCAGAAAGTGGCTAAAATC